>NJRL01000846.1:74742-85305 GCA_003063815.1 Aphaenogaster rudis
AAAGTATTTTAATCGATAGAGTATCATTAAAAGAAGGTTGGTATTGAATTTGGGGCCAAATTATTTGTAAAAGTTTAAAAAAAAGTGTGCAAATTAGAAATTTGCACAGTGCTTCCTCATCAATTTAAAGGGGGTCAAATTAAGAAGAGACACAACGCATCATCAACATTTTAGTTGGTTAACAAAGCTTCCTCTATGAGGAAGCCAAACTAAAAAAAAGAAGAAATAAAGAAACTTTCTCATAGAGGAAGCTTTGTGAACCAACTAAAATGTTGATGATGCATTGTGCCTCTTCTTAATTCAACCCCCTTTAAATTGATGAGGAAGCACTGTGTAAATTTCTAATTTGCACACTTTCTTTTATATTTCATGTCAAAATAAATCAGAATGAAATATGAAATATCTCATTAACTATTGATTTTTTGATAACTTTACCTTAATATTTTTATATGCCAAATAACTGGAGGAATTATATTATATAATTATATATTATATAAAAAAAATCATGTGATTCCATTAAAAAAAATAAAGTTGACCTTAACTTGACTTTGGCAACACCATTTATGATCAAACTAATACTGCCATTAAATGCGTCTTTTTAAACCCTACAACTTTTGTCTGAAACATTTTTTTCTAAAATCCATTGTTATCGAGATATTTTGGCATCTAAGTTAAAATGGGACTTCCTGCACATATTTCATGTAATGAAAATAATATATATATATATATATATATATATATTTATAATATATATATTTATATATATATATTTATATAATATATATATTCTTATATATATATATATATATATATTTATTGTATGTTAACAAAAAATTCAAAATATATACTTCTAAAAACAGATATTATTACCTGGGTTTAATTTTCTCAAAATTTTCTAATATGTATTCGAACACTTCATTGTTCTTTGTATGTTTTGCAATAATATGAAGAAAAACGTTAATACGATCATTGATTTCTATTTTTATAATATTATCATCCGACGATATGAGCTCTAAATACATCTGAATAATATTAGAATCTTCAGAGCAAGTCAAGTATTTTAAAATTTTATTATTAAATTCCTCATTATACATATCCATCATTTTCATCCAAACACTACTATCTGCTTTTATTAAACCTTTACAGAATGTCCAGTCCTTCCACCATGGCAAAATTCTACAAAATTCAGAAAAAAAAATAAATTGTTTATCTTGTATCATAATTAGATAAACTTATCAAACATCACAATATACAGGATGTTAAATTTAAAACGTAACATGCCGAATATCTCCGATCCTACTGATTTTATAAACAAATGTTTCAAATAAAAGTTGCTAGGTTTTGAGGGGAACATCTTATGATGGACACAAGTTTTTTCTAGGTGGAGGTGTTCTTGATATTTCAAGGTGACCTTTGTCTTTTTAAATAGAATTATATAATTTTTTATATAAGGTGATGCCTGTAGTTATTCTGCACATAAAAACAATAAGGTAAAGTTTTCGAAAAATTAACAGTTTTTGAGATATTTTATACTTTATTTTGGTATATTTTACTTTATTCAGCCTGTTACGTTTGAAATTTAACATCTTGTATAAGAGAAAAAATGCAATTTTAAAAATTATTAAAACTGTTTGATATATATACTTGTGCTTTTCAGGATTGTCAAGATGCCACTTCAGTTTAGTAAGGGCATTATTTCTGCAGTCGGAGTCACCGAGAGTACATGCCCATTTTGTAATTTCTTGCTTTAAACATTTATTAAGATCGTTTTCGTTAGGATTTTCTTGATATCCTAGTTTCATAAGAAACACAGGCAAAAGTTTATGCATTTTTTCCTATAAAAATTATTAAATAAAATAATTATGTAAATTTTGTATCATTATTATTTGTGAAGAAAATGACATGTATGCAAATATACATATTATTGTTGTATATGAAACGGATTTTAAAAGTTTCAGTTCTTTTTAAAGACATTATATAAAACGTAAACATATAAATATAATAAACATTTTCTAATTGATTATTACAGGTCTTGTTAAAATAACAATTCTTTTGTAAAATTGTTTTTACAAAAATCTCGTTTCGTACAAAATTATTGTAAATTTTTAGATTATATAGTAAATGTCTAATAACAAAGATAATTGATATGTTTGTAAAATATTGTTTTATAATTTTTAAGTCAGATACGTTGTATATATTTTGTATATGAAATTAAAAAATAAAAAGATTATATTTAGAATCCTATTTCTCAATATAATTTTTATATTAAATTAATTCATATTAATATGAATCTTATATAAAATAGCTTATATTACTCTTAAAATTCCCATCTTTGATCGAAATGAGATAACATGATTATGATAGAATATATCTAAATTTTTCAGTTACATATGGTTTATTAATCCGAAAATTACGATTTATAATTATACAAATATGAATATGAAATTAATATTTTACACATAATAATGTAAGACATCTCATTGACAAAATTTATCATTATATACCTCAAGTTCAACGTCCGAAAATAGAATGAAAGTTGACAGATATTCAAAAGCTTTGATCATAGGATACCATGCTACATAATCTGTCTCTCGTGATAGGTAATTTCCAAGTTCCCAAAATATGGAGAAATTAGATTTCTTTTCTATTGCAAGATAAAATGCATCATCAATAATTTGAGCACGATTGAGAACATGTATATTTGCGTAGTGGCCAGAGTTTAAGTAACGGGCGATTCTTCGCCAAATTGTTGGATCATAATTGACGCGATAGTAACCTATAATATAATAAATAAATTTTATTGATTATTAGTTCCTTTTATTTTTTATTTCTTTTTATTTAAAAAAATATTTACAAAAATATCTATAACCTTTAGATTCATAACAGGTAAAGAGAACTATCTGAAATTACGCCTATTAGACAAAGAAATGCGACTTGTAGTTTATTAAATATAAAGTTACTATATATCGATAACTGTATGTTTTAAAAAATCAAATTGTTTAATGAATTTTGTAAAAATTTATATTAATTTTAGTTATATGAATAATGGCCAAATAATATGTAAAGTCAGATTTATTTAAATATTAATACCGATAAGGTACTTATTAATAAAAACAGCCAGTGTTGAATAAATTTTCATGATTATCAAGTAGGTCCAGTGAATCCAGAGTTAACTAAAGACTATCGGCTGATAAATATATTAACAATCAGCTTATAATACAGTACTAAATTTGTAATTTATTATTGTGATTGTACATGATTTGTTTTTATTACATAACTTTATAAAAGAAGTATTCATATACATATATATACACACACTACCGTACATAAGTTCGTGAACGCTTGCGATTTTTTCGCATCTCACGAAAAATTAAGTATCTTGGTAAAAAAAAAATCCTAGAAAAGTTCTCAAAAATACATTTTAAAGAAGAAAGGTAGAGTTTTAAATCTAATTTTAGTTTTGTCTATACATTTTTTCCTAAATTACATAACATTGAAAATTGATGTCTTTACCTATCTTTAACTGTTTTCAAGAAAACCGTGATGGACTTTTTATCAGAAACTCACCCTATATATATTGTACAAATGTAAATCAATAATTATGCGCATTCTATTTCTAAAATATATTAGAAAAGTTCATAGTAGAAAACATTAAAGACATCTTTAAGTGAATCAAATAAATAGAAATCACTCGTTCATATTAAGAGTTGATTTGACCAAAATTTGAAAAAAATGATGTATATATGGCTGAAAGATCAACTAAAAATATTTTTTCTAAGAAAATACAGGGTGACCCCAAACGTTTCGGCCAGACTTTGAGATTTTATAGGAAATTTAATTCTGAACAAAAAATTTCTTATAAACATGGGTCGAAAAATGCCTCCTTAAAAAGTTAGCGCCCAAAAACCTCTGAAATCACGTTTATTTGATACATTTTTACAAATATCAGGGAAAGTATTTTTTAACAAAAAGTACCGAAACAGAAGTTGTAGATAATTAAATTATCTTTCAAATGGGATGAAAATGATTGTAGTACGTTTCATAGATTTTGAGATAACCAGTTTTAAATGTACAAAAAGTGTTTTTTCGGCTATAGAGCTTTCGACGGTAAAGCTTTTTAAAAATACTCTTCACTTATGTTGTCATGGCCTCAGCTAATTTTTTATGTTTATCTTGCTTGTTGGTTATTCCACTAAAAATTTTTTATTTTTCTGCATTGTTTAAACCAATCACCATAGGAGGATGAAAGGAAGAGCAGAAGGTAAAAAGAAAATGTTTAATTAATTTCTTGGAAAAAATCAATTAAAACAAAAAAGTCTTTTATTTATAAAAATAACTTTAATTCTTTTTTTTAACTAAAATGGGTGATTGGTTTAAACAATGCAGAAAAGTAAAATTTTTTTAGTGGATTAACCAACGAGACCCCCCCGCGGGTCCCCATCTTGTCGTAGCTTCGGGGCGGGCGTCCGCGGCAAGCGGGGTGGTAGGGACGCTCGTGGTTTGACCGTCTCGCAGGAATTACAGGCACGTGACAATCATTGACCTACTATATAGGTCCTATGCCCCGTGCAAAAGGAGTAAAAGTCTATCGAGACACCTCATGGACCGCACTGGGCGGACTCATCGTCCCGGGATCTGCAGTCGCTCGGGCCGAAGCGGGTGTGGGGCTTAAGGTCGCACGCGGGGAGCACCCGCTCAGGGGTGCAACCGGGTGCGACCACCAAAGAAGGATCCCCCAAGCCAAGGTGTAAGCTACCGTGCCAAGGGCTGCGTGGCGCAAGGGATCTTGCGTCGCTAACGGTGCCTCCCGGATACCGGGCGTCCTCCGAGAGTATTCTAGCCAAGCCCCGGGCATTTGCGGCTCTGCCCGGGTGAGTTCGCGTCACCGCGGTTCTCGTGAGATCAAAATGGAACCAATGAACAAAAACAAAGTCGAGTTTATGGAGGTCTTCGACGGCGTGGCCACCTTAGATGGCAAACGACCCGAAGAAGTTAGACCGGACAGCTTAGGGAAGGAGCCGGATAAGGCCCAATCACAAGCTGGTAAAATCCGGAAAAAATATAGCGGGGCGGCACGACGCCGCTATAAAAGGCAGAGGGAGGGGAAGAGTGAGGCTGTAAAGCCTGTCTCCGTTACAACACCGGGGACGGGGGAGCGAGATTCGGCTGGGGCGTGTAAATGAACTAGATCTGATCAAAGCACACCTAGTCCCTCTGTTGCACAACACGTGGACAAAAGGCTAAAAATCAACACTGATCAGAGGACTTTTGCCCAAACAACATCCGGACTGGTCAGGATGGCCATGGTTCCCATGGACTATTCTGATAGGAAACTAGACGAAGGCGAGGCATTCCTCCTTAGGGAAAAGGTGAGGGGGCGTATTCTTAACTTAACTAAGGGTACCAAAGCTCCTACCTTCAAGGGTATCTCGGATAGAGATGAGGCGGTCGTTTTCAACTGCACAGATAGGGAGACCGAAGGGTGGCTCAGAAGCCTAACTTCGGAACTGGAACTGAATGGGGTTCGACTGTGTGCGCTGCGACTCGATGAGCTTCCCAAGCGACATCGAATCGTGGTGCATGTAGAGGATCCCAAATTTCCTGTCAAAGAAACGCTAGAGCTACTTGACAGACAAAACAAAGGTCTCCAAGTCGCGGACTGGGTGATCGTGAGGGGCAAAAGCAGGGATGCCAAGAGTATCCACTTTTCTGCTCTTATCGGGGAAGGATCGTTGAGGGCTTTTAAAGCCTTCAATTTCAAGCCCTACTGTGGTCTTGGCCAGGCAACGGTTAGGTTGCCTGGGGAAGACCGCGATAGGGCGCCAGGTGAGCTGGCGAATCGAACAGATCCTGCCCATTAATGGCGGGTCTGGGAATTCACTTCACACAAATTAACTTGCACCACAATAAAGACGCCTCGGCGATATTAGCCAGGAGCATGGCTGGGATGCAGACAGCAATAGCACTTATCCAGGAGCCATGGCTCCTGAATAATTCTATTAAAAAACTGACAAAAATTTGCAAAAAGATTGACGGGAATTGAACCCGGCTCGGCAGCGTAGCAGTCACGAGCCGTAGCTACTTCGCTGCGCCACTTCGTCGAAAATCTCTGATTGTGAACTAGTTAACACTAGTCGTTTATTTTTCAAAAGCGTTTTTTTCGAGAACAATTGAGAAATGCGCGCTAGTACTTCACTATGTTTTACTACTAGTGAAGGACTATTACAGATATAAGTTTTGTCCAAATCCGTTTCCCGGGTTTGGCGCCTTCCCCTTGTGAGTGGTTGCGGAACTATTTTTAAAGCGAACACTCAGAACAAAATAAGGACCTGTATCGCGGTCAAAGGATTAAATGCAGTCTTTGTGCCACAGCTCAGCTGCGAAGACGTCACGGTCATCCAACTGAAACTCAACCTGGTGGAAGGCAAATACTTGGAAGTATTGGTAGGGTTTATCTATATGCCCTATGATTCCAAGGACTCACCACCTCACAAGGAGGTCAAAGAACTGGTATGCTGAGAGGAGGGGATTAGAACTACTCCTGGGCTGTGACGCAAACTCCCATCATGTAGAATGGGGGAGCACGAATATCAACCCAAGAGGGAAAGGCCTCCACGAATTCATCATGTGCGCCGGTCTAACCATTCTTAACAGAGGATTGGAACCTATCTTTATGGACCGTAGAAGTGGCGAGCCTGGTAAGGGACTGGAAAGTGTCGGGTGAACCATCAGGCTCGGATCACAGGCAAATACGCTTTGCCCTCAAGCACACGGAGGACAAGAAATGGGGACGCAACCCTAGACACACAAACTGGAAGGGCTACAGAGCGGACTTAGAGGCCATCCTGAAAAAAGCCCTTACCGGATTCCATACAACAGAAAACCTGGAAGTAGCGGCATAGTTCGTAAGTGACGCTATTGTAGAAGTTTGTCTCAAGCTTCCAAATGGGAGTTACACAGAGGATGTAGATGAATCCCTAAGACACTTAATGTTTACCCATTTTCCAAGGTTTCGGGAGGAAACTACATGCTGCACCAACCAAGGAAGGATACAGCCCAGGAAAATTAAAAAACCTATGGAATGGTCATTTGCAGCGAAAGTGGTCAGCCCCAAAGGAATCGAATGGGCTGTCGAGACCTTCGAACCATACAAAGTACCAGGACCAGACGGAATATATCCGGTATTTCTCAGGGAAAGGCTGGAGACTTTACTAGGCCTCCTGAGAGTACCTGAGAGTACTTAGGGCCAGTATAGCTCTAAGACACGTCTCACAGGCTTGGAGTGGTACAAGAGTGTTTATACCCAACCTGGTAGAAATGGTCATATATTGGCCAAAGATTTCAGACCTATCAGCCTCACGTCTTTCATCCTGAAAACCCTGGAGAGACTAGTTTGTTGTAGCCCGAGGTTACAACACTGACCGCTATCTACTAATATTTTATTATAACAATTTATTATAACATTAACCCGACAAACATTACAACACCGAAGTGACCCCGACCTAGAGAGCGAACCAAAACAAATTAATATCCACTGTCAGGATTCACGGAGTCTGCGATCGCGCGGTGCCAGCGCTGCGGCACCTCGCTAAAATCAACAAACATCACAAAAGAAGATAATCATATAAAAAAGAGACGATGGAAGCCTCGCGGGCTTCTCCTTACTACCGCGCACAAGCACGTATCGCGTTACACTAACTAAACTGTAAGAAGGAGATATTAAAGTACATAAGTAAAATAGTAAAATGTGTGTCTATTTAAACTGTGCATTCACATTCTATCCTCCGATTCGGGCGTGTTGTGTGAGTTCTAACCCTTCAGGCAGATATTCCCTTAAAGTGCTCTACACGGGCACAACATTGGTGGCAGCGGTGGGATTCTGCCCGCATCCGCAGACCGAACGAGAGGAAAAGCTGAAACAGAGGACACAGGTGAAATCCACAAAAAAGGAAAAGGCGAGGCTGAGAGGACACCGACGAGCCAGCGAAAAGCTTAGGCCAAGTGGTAAGACGGACCGTGCAGCGATAGCAGAGAAACCTGAGACGGAACCGACCTGCCTCAACGCTACGAGCGATAGCAGCCAGCCAGGACAACGAACTACAGCGGTGAGCGACGCAGCAGCAGCAGCATGCGAACCGTACTTCTACATCTGCTCGGACAGCAGAGCAGCTATTGACGCCCTTACCAAGCATCTACGGAATCATCTGTAGTTTGGGACTGCATGCAGGCGCTAGCAAGACTGGGGGAGGCAAGAAGCATAACCCTAATATGGGTTCCTGGACATCAGGGCATCCTTGGCAATGAGACGGCGGATGGACTGATTAAGCTGGGAACTCAAATGAATCTGGCCAAGCCGGCCGTCGCCGCCCCTCTTGCTGTAGGAAAAAGAACAATCAAAAGCTGGTTGGAACAGGGGCATTTAAACTCCTGAGAGGCAACAAACAGCTGCTGTCGATCCAAACAGCTGATGAGATACCCCATGCCAAACAGAACTAAAGAGCTGTTGGCAATGAAGAGGGACAAGCTGAGAACAGCAATCGGCCTTCTCACGGGACATGTGACTCTCAGGGCCCATCGCTGCATAGACTCGGTCTTGCCGAGCAAAAAGACTGCCGGTTATGCGTGGAAGCGAGCGAGGACAGCCTACACATCTTGTCCTGTTGCCCTGCACTTTCTTGTAAAAGATACAGGGCCTGGGGCTCTATGTTTCTGGAGCCTAAGGACCTGGAAGAAAAGAGGGTGAACAGTCACATCAGCCTAGTGCACAACACCGGGCTGGGACTGACAACTTAACCTCGAAACCCAGCGGGAAGTCACAGAAGAACTCTTTAGATCTAGGTGACGTTAGGGCCTATTCTAGCTCCACCCGCTCCTTATACAACTACTACTGCTACTACTAACCAACAAGCAAGATAAACATAAAAAATTAGTTGAGGCCATAATAGCACAAGTGAGAGTATTTTTAAAAAGCTCTACCGTTGATAGCAGAAAAAAAACTTTTGTTCATTTGAAACTGGTTATCTCAAAACCTATGGAACGTACTATAATTATTTTGATTTCATTTAAAAGATAATTTAATTCTCTACAACTTTTGTTTCGGCACTTTTTGTTAAAAAACTTTTCCTGATATTTGTAAAAATGTATAAAATAACCTTGATTTCAAAGATTTTTGGGCGCAAACTTTTTAAGGAAGCATTTATCGACCCATGTTTATAGGAAACTTTTTGTTCAGAATTAAATTTCCTATAAAATCTCAAAGTCTGGCCGGAACATTTGGGGCCACCCTGTATATATATAAACAAACTTTTGTAGAACGCTGGGCAAAGTTTATTGAAAAGCAATGGTGTGTTAAAAAATAATGTATTTGTAAATTTTTTTATTTAATTTTTAAATAAATTTTAGAAATAGAAGAGAGAGAGAGAGAGAGAGAGAGAGAGAGAGAGTACAGTTAATTATTAATTTAATCTTATAATATGTATATACATTTATTGACTGTAGCATTTATTGATTTCATAGAATGCATATAGCACAGTTAATCTGGAGTTGTATGCATTCTATAATTTATAAAAGTTTATTAAACAAAGCTATGTTATATCTAGATTGACCATACCATATTTAAATCAATAAATATTGCAATTAGTAATATAAATAACTAAATACGTTTATAAAAAATATCTTTTTAAAAAGATAGCTTTTAAACATTTTTTCAGAAAATTTTGATGGTATCTTTAAGTCTTTTGATAAATTTTTAGAGATATTTTAAAAAGACGCATGTTATTTGAAATATATCTTCTAGAATATTATTATGTTTTTGTAACGCGTGTATCTTTAAGTTTGTATAAATAAAAAAAAAACAAAAAATATAATACGCCAAATATGATATTTGTGTCAAATATGTTAGTTCATGTTTTTATTAGACAAATAGACGTGCACTACGCATGCGCTATTTGTTCTTATTTATTTCGGCTGTGTTCCACTTGGCGCTCATAGCGCTCTTGGAATCATTTCATCCTTGTTGTTTATCAAATGTTAAACAAGGACAAATGAGCTCGCAAGCGTTGTGAGAGCACCAAGTGGAACGCACCCTTAAATTGTCGCCCTTCTACGATTTGAATAGTCCAAGTGTTTGTAAAAATCATTTAATATATATCGTATTTGCTATTCTGTCTATTTCGTACTACGAGCTGTCGTGTGGTATGAATAAAATTACTTACATCCCGGTAAAAAATTTTTCATATATAAACATATATAAAGATATATAAACAGATATAAACAGATGTAAACAGATATAAACAAATGTAAACAGATATAAACAGATATAAACATATATAAACATATATAATTATGTATGAAATATGTCCATACACAAAATTTTTCATATACAAGATGGTCCTCGTAACAGTCGCCACGATTTTTAAGGCACTTACAATAATCTGACAAAAAAGTCATAAACAAAAATTTATCAGTTTCTAACCGGCAACAAATTGCAATAATAAAAATTGACTAAACATTTTATCTTCCATAAAGAAGCAAGGTCACCTTGAAATTTTTAAATGGAAACCC
>NJRL01000848.1:0-12496 GCA_003063815.1 Aphaenogaster rudis
TTAAAGCCGCGCATACTGGTGCGCAGGTTACGCTATTGGGCATGCGCGGTAAAGAAAGACAGACTGACAAATTAATTCATCCTATCCTTTTCCCTCAGGAGGATGCCCCCACTACCGGTTTCACTGCCTCATGAGCAGTCTATCTTAATATGTCTATGATTAATATCGACTGTTACAGGGGCGTAGCCAGGATTTTATTTCGGGGGGAGGGGGGATTTTTAAAAAATTAAAATCACAGCACAACTCATAACTTTTTAAATTAAATGAGATAACAATATTCGTTCAGGACATTTTCTTTAGACCTTAAAGCATTTACCATTTTATTTCTCTCTCGGCTTTCAATCTTTCATTTTCATATTTTCATATTTGGTTCCAAAATTTCGGGGGGGGGGGATTTATCCCCTTAATCCCCCCCGACTACGCCACTGGACTGTTACATACTGTAATATGAACTGTTATAAACTATAAATTTCAATGCACATGCTCAAGATTCGCTTACGATCGCGATCGCGATATTAAGACATGTACATTGGTTAATTGGGAAAGAAGTTGTATATCGCGGAAATGTTCATTAATCGCGTATGACAGTGTGAGATATATATTATCTCATAATACAAATAGTAAAATATTATAAGCAGTGGGAAAGACACGCGAGAATATTTATGAGATACCATATGCAATATATAATTAAGCTGTATATGCGCGCGTATGCCGTTAGCGACAAGGTCAAGGCGGGAAGTGACTTGCTACTTTAGCTTGAAAGGCCAGGCTCTATTCTCTTAGTATATTAATATTCTCTTTCTTGTGTCGCATGCGCGAACGGAGTCGGGGTGATGGAGTTCTCACGGTGTAGCGCAAAATGAAGATCGGTCGTCTTGCCGGTCCAGCCTGTCTCTTCTGTGTATATTTACTCAAAGTTGAAAGATATGCTAATCGGAAACATCCTGTCGGTCGCCGCGTGCGTGGAATGGCCGTTTAACGCGACTCAAGTTACATCATAAAGCTTCCGCGCCGTTTACACGCCGGCACACAACCAACACGCGACACAATCGTTTCAGCGTTGTTCGTTACATCGTAATTTACTTAACTTCGTCTCTACGTTACCTTTTCCGGTTGCGGTCCCCATGGTTTCACAACCAGCAGTTCCTCCTCCGCATTGGGCGCCATGTCCGACTCGCTGAAATCAAAAGACAAGTAGTTGTCACATTATTACAGAAAATAAACAGGGAAAGACATATTAACGTAATTATGTATATACATTATTGTTTATTAACAAAACGCGTGTATTTAAAACTAAAAATCCATCAAAAGCAATAAAATCGAAACATTATGTGCGCATTATTAATGAGGCAAAGTTTGACTTATTTTTTCGTCATATTGGATTATGAAAGAAATGCCAAAAAAAGGAAATAAATGCGATTTTTTCTTTTATTATACGCCAAAATTAGTAGTTTTAGAATGAATAGTGACATTAAATAGTTTAGTAACATTAAATCTCGTTTATATTTGAATCATTAGTAGAATTTTTTTAAACGTTAGTAGCACTTCTTTTAGTATGCCACTATTCTATGTTTGATAGTATAGTTTAGTAAATTTTTATGGAAAACTATTTTTCTTTTTATTTTACACTATTTTATACTAGATGTATATAATTCAATTTGCATGTATTCTATCTTTTTTAATGAAAATCTTTACAATTTTTATGAAAATTTTATGACAATTGGTAAAAATACATAGCTATATTTATATCAACCCATAAACCACCTAAAAGAAATCTTTAGTACGTTTTATTTTATTCTTAATCTATTTTCGTGATGATATGCAAAAAGAATTAATTTATTCCGAAGTATAGTTCTAGGAAAGAATTTTTATAATATATTTTTTTTGACGCCGCAATTCAATATGGCTGCAATGAAGAAACGGAAGCGACATCGAACGACATTCTTAGCGCATCCGATTCGATAAAGCGCGAGGCGGAAAATCTCAAGACAGGTGCATTGTTCTCCTTGAAAAGTATTACTGTCGCTTTTTTCGTCACTTTCGTATAATCGATGCAGAATGTTGTGTTTAATTAGAGAATCATGCACATCGTGCGCGCGCGCGGGCGCGCGTGTGCTGTCGATCGTCCGTGCTGTAGAACGGCTCCGCGGAATTTGCTTCGTGGTATTTTCAAACGGTACCTCACTCACGCGGTGCGTTCCGCCAGAACGGAGGCGATGGCGCGTACCAGCTACGCATGCGTTATCGTAACAAAAATGGAAATTTTAATTTCGTCGATCGCTGTCCGCTCGTTATACGCGCACGATTGTTAGAAATTTCACTTAACCTCTCTCTGGAGAAACGCACGCATAATTGACATCCAATCGCATAATGCGTAAAATATTCTGATTGATGAATTTCGCGATGAAGCTTCCAAGCTTTGTGAATATATTTTTAAAAAATTAAAGATACTACACTACCACTTGGGTTTTATTTTTTTAAAATAGTACAACAGTTATTTTTCGAGGTAATATATACAGGGTGGTCCGTAATTCGTGGTACAACCGGCAAGAGGCTGATTCTTCATGAAAAAATAAGTCGAAATTGCAGAATGAAATTTTTTCACATAAGGTTTCGTTTTTGATGAAATCGAATTTGAAAACTGACATATTTTGACATAAAATATAAAATATCTTGCAAACTATTCACTTTTTGATAACCGTACCTTAATATACTTTTATGCATAAAATAACGAGATGAATCAATTGGTGTAACAACAACACATAGTTGCTTTAAAAAAAAATTATATAATTTGCAATATGCAATTACATACTTTTTTTAAAAGGCAACTAAGTGTTTTCTTTACATCAATTGATTTATTTTGTTATTTTGTACATAAAAGCATTAAGGTACGGTTATCAAAAAATGAATAGTTTACAAGATATTTTATATTTTATTGTCAAAATACGTCAATTTTCAAATTCGATTATCTCGGAAACAAAGCCTCGTATAAAAAATGTTATTCTACATTTTCGATTTATTTTTTCATGGAGAATCAGTCTCTTGCCGGTTGTATCACAAATTACAGACCTCCCTGTATATTCTCTTTCGGATTGGCGCAATTTACAGATTTCATATTTTTTGAAAAATACATATCACTTGGATTGGCTACGCAATTTTTAATTATATTATAATTTTTGTAAAAGGAGAATTAAAGCTACTACCACTTAGGTTGGAATAAAAAAACCTTTGAATAGGAATAGAAAAATACGTATCACTTGGGTTATATTTTTTTAAAATTAAACACGAGTGTATATTTTATCGAACTGCAGAAAACTTGCTATCAGGAATTAATTGAATAAGAAGGACTCTAATAAGGGGGTCTTCCATCACTAACTTTTGACGCTTCGTTCGAATGTACAATTTATATCGCAACGTCACGATGATTTCGCACAAACGGAGTACTCGCGGTAATAATCGCAATTGTATTAGCGCGAAAGATTCTGGTTATCGCGCCAGTAATTGCGTTTCACACCTGCACACCTGTCCGGTATGCAGATATAATCTTATCCATCGAGATAAAGGCGAAACTCTTCTCGCGAGCACTCTGGCATTTCATGGTCCGATGACGCGTAGTGCAATGATTCCACTACGTATATTACGAGGACAGGGACCACGGATGCTTAGTTTTGTAGGTTGCCTATGATAATAATGGGAGTTACGATCGTGTCGCGG
This sequence comes from Aphaenogaster rudis, assembly GCA_003063815.1. NCBI lineage: Eukaryota > Metazoa > Arthropoda > Insecta > Hymenoptera > Formicidae > Aphaenogaster > Aphaenogaster rudis. The sequence continues at coordinate 3,715 of NJRL01000848.1, forward strand.
TCACGATCAACCGTGTGATCGTGCATCGATGCCTCGATGGCAAGCCGAGTGGATCGGAGATGTACTGTGATGTTGATGGTCACGTCGTGACCTTACAAATCACCGCCGTAACCGTAATCACTGATTCCCGTAATTCGATTTAAAGGTTACTATTCGTAACATTAGCGCTGCATCACAACCGGTATATTAAACATCGCTATGAATCTTCTATCACGCCTGACTTTCTAATCAGACATTTCGCCGCGTTTAACATTTTCATACTGTCGTATAAAAATTTACTGCGGTACAATGTTTATGTATGTAAAATGTATAACTGATTTAGAAAAATAAATAAAATTATAACACAATTGTGCTATTTATTTATACTTAATCAATCAATCTTTATTTTTAAGAATATCGATTCGATAATATCTTAATGCGTTCCAATGTATGAGAATTTTTATGAAGTCAGTATTTTATTTTCAGAATTTCGATAGAGAGACTCTGACTTTCTCCTAAAAAATTCCAAAATTTCCAAAAAAACTTCTGCTTAAAAATATATTCCTAGAAAAAGCTCTGGCAATTAAATATAAACAGAAATATGGAATGCTAAATGTTTTTGTTATGTAACATACACACACGCGCGCACAGTTCATGTTTTAACTTTTTTATTTCAATCTGGATATAAAGATAGAGGGAAATTATCGAGAACTTGTGCAATAAAAATTCAATTTTTTTCGTAAAGAAAGATAGATAAAATGTTTTCAAACGTGAAAAATTCTGGCAATTTTTCAATTCTTGAAAAATATTTTATAAGCTTCCATGAGTTACAATTTTATGAAATCTGGTATTTTCTTGAGAGTTAAAGATAGTTTCTTAAAAGTTCTGATATAATCATCAATACTCAAAACGATACAAATAAATGAGAAGTTTATGCAATTTTTCAATTTTTGGAGAACGACATTTACGAAACTATCATTTTTTAAGACATTGTTCTTTTTCTCTTCGTTTTTGTTTTTTTTTAAGAATAGCGCTTTAGAATTTTGAGAAGCATTGCTAATAGATCTGATCAAATCGATTCTGATTGAAATAAAAAAATTGTAAATTGTTATATAACAATAACGTTAGCATCTCATTATCCTCGGATATCTTTTACATTTTGTTATATTTAATCATCAGAATGTTTTATCAAACGTATTAGTAATTCTAGAACTCTTTAGATAACAGTTTATTAATTATATTGAATATTTCCAAGAATGCTGATTTCCTAAAGATTATACGAGATCACTCCACTCTCGGATGTCGCGCGTGGACTTCCCTCACGGAAGCCCCACGAACACGTGCGTACGTGCGTATGTGCGTGCACGCGGGTACACTTGAAACGCGTGCTTGGATATAACGCGAGAGAAAAGGTACGCGGTACGCGTAAGTACGTACCTACTGCTCGGAGACAGCCGAGGCATTGACCCGCGCGCGAGAGCGGTTAGTCACACATATGCACGCGTGGATCACCCGATATATGTGCGCATCTACGCGTCTACTACGCCGGCACACGTACAGCGCGGCGCTTTAATAGCATTAAAACGGCCCACGCTCCTTCCACCGTATCTCGTCGCGGCTACTACCGCGGCCTCTAAACAATTCGCCACCGTACCAGCCATACATTTCCGTAATGTACATTAGACTGTCAGCAGATCATAGTTACCTAGCGATTAGACACTGATGATAGAACCTCCTTATTTTGGAATCGTCGAGTCCGAGCAGTCCGAGTTATCTTTATATTCTGGAATTTTTCCTAATGAGAATAAAAGCATTGCACGCTCCTCTCTTCTTTTCCATCGCAAGAATAAAAATGCTGTTTGCACGCTTTCTGTCTTTCTCTCTCTTTCTTTTTCTCTAACTAATTTTTCCTAAATATTGTCAGGTGGTCCCGTGACAAATGTATAGTGGGGGAGCAGGGCGAGAAAAAAATTTCACTTTATAGAAAAACAGTTGTTCCAGAATAGAAAAGTTCTGCATCTGCGATGCAATAAAGGATCGCTCTTTTTATATATAGCCTGAATATATACAGGATATAACAAAAAAGGTGTCCGCTACTTTAAGGGAGGGTAGTACACATCAAAAGGATAAAAAGAGTTCCTATTAACATAGGCCCGCAAATAACTCCCTACCAAGTTATGGGCGTTACAATTTTTGAGTTTAAATTCGGTTTATCAATGAACAGAATACGTTTTAAGTTTACGTCAGAATAAGTACAAAAATTAAAGAAGATGTTCAAAGTGGCGCTCTTGTACCGCAATATATTGTTCGATTCGTTTCCTCATGTTCGCCCTAACACATTCAAAGATACCAGGCGTATTGCGTATTTCTGCACATCCATCCTATACACGTTGGTGAAGTTCTTCCACGGTGGAAGAACTGGCCGGGAATAGACAATATGTTTGAGGTGTGCTCATAAGTAAAAATCCAAAGGATTTAGATTCGATGACCATGCAGGCCAGAGGATAGGTCCACCACGACCAATCCACCGTTCAGAATACGTGGATGGATGGATGGTACAGAATGGATATGCAGAACTTCTTCTTTAATTTTTGTACTTGTTCTGACAACTTAAAACGTATTCTGTTCGTTAATAAACCGAATTTAAGCTCAAAAGTTGTAATTCCCATAACTTGGTAGGGGATCATTTGTGGACCTATATTGATAGGAACTTTTCTCATCATTTTGATGTGTACTATCCACCCTTGAAGTAGCGGACACCTTTTTTGTTACACTCTGTATACGATTGGTAATATATATATATATATACCGGATATATGCGTGATATGGTGGAAATCGTCTCTCTCGTCAAATGTTACATCTGTACGTTTCTTTTGTGTTCCTTTGTAAGAAGACCTGCTTAGTACGCGGAGGAAAAACCTGCTTCTGGCGTCGGGCAGCGATCAGGTAGCTTTTAACTAATCAAAGATAATTGATACATTCGATTGTACAATGCGCGTTCTTAACACGCACGCGATGCGTGCATGTGAGCGCGTGCACCGCGTACCCCGTCGTGTGCGTCCAGCGCAACATGTGAGCAACGTACGTTTTACATAGTGGGGTACAATAGTGGGATGCGTAAAGAGACGCCGCGACTCTCCAGGCCGAGGATGACGAAAAATCTTGCGACTGAGAATGTTACGTCGTTCATCTGTCTCGTTACGACGACTTGCGAAAACGGCGTTCTCTCGCTTTATCGATTTGACACCTCTCATTTCTCAATTAAACGTACACTGAAAAGGAAATTTTTTCAGTTAAATGAACACATTTCTTTGAAATAGTCTTCTGACTGAAATAAATATTTATCTTATTTATAGAAAAATGTTTCATTATACTAAATAAATAATTATTTAAATAAAGATAAATATCATTATTTTTAAGATAAAACATTTTAAAATAAAAAATATTTATTTAAGAATAAAAAATTATTTATTATAATAAACAGAATCTGTTTTTTTAAACAAATAGCCGAAAACAAAGAAATTGTTTATTACTTTAAATAATTTATACTTCAAACTCCAAATCTATGCTTTATTTTTACATAATCACTTTTTTATTTACATAATATTCACTTTAATTCAAATAAATAATAATAGTAAATAATTCCTTTGCGCAAGTATTCAAATAAATTATTTTTTAAACTTAATTAAAATTTTTTAAAATGGAATACATATTTTTTTCAGTGTACGTTTTGGTATCGATTAATATGGTTGAAAATCATAAAAATATCAATGCACTTGTAACGTGTATTACGAGGTAATCGTTTCAAAACGAAACATTCGTCCGTCGTCGAATGATTGCGCACGCGATTCTCTTTGGTGTCGGGATGAAAAGGCGTTTTCAAACTTACAGAGCCACCGAGAAAAGTACAGAGGGGCTCGCTCATTGTGTAGAAAATTGATAGGTACTGTAGAGCGTAACGAGGTGCCGCGACTCGTTAAAGCGATTATTCCCGTCTAGTCGAACCGTTGCGTAACGAAAAATATCAGCGGATCTAATACCAGATCATCGACTCGTAATAACGAAGAGTCAATTCGACCGAGTTACCACTGATAATTAACCGATAATTCTGTCTTTCTCTCTTGTTCGAGAGGTAACGCAAAAATTTAATTAATTCTGCCGAAAATTCAAAAGTGCGTATTTATACGCGTTGCAAGATTCTGCTTTAACCCCTTCAGTATGTATGACGGTTATTCGCGCGGGAAAAAGACGTGCCACCAGTGTGACGCATATTTACGCAGCTTGAAAAAACTGATTTACCCTTTTGCAATTTTTATAAAATTAGGTACCCCAAGGTTTTTTTGAGGTCGCTGAATCCAAATATAGGGCGAGTTTTTTAATTCATCGATTGATCAATCGCATTATGCGCAAAAACAACTTTGCTCTGTAAAAGCTCCATTAGCGCATAATGCGATTGATCAATCGATGAATTAAAAAACTCGCCCATGATATCAGAATTTCAAAATTTAAAATAGCGGATTCAATATGGCGGATCGAAATTCGGAAATATGATATGTCATATATTGTGCTTTTATCTCAAATTATCCTGGAACGTTATATCACCCTAGAACTATATATTTTAATTCGACTTTTGTGTGTTGTGTTCTACTGATATCATATTTGGATTCAGCGAGCTTGGATTCCCTAAGGTACCATTCCGAACTTTTTTCAATTTCAGTCCGCCATATTGGAGCCGCCATATTGAATTTTGAAATTCTGATGCCAATTTGGATTCAGCAACCTCAAAAACCTTAATACTAAAATCATCACATAACTCTAAGAAACTTTTTTTTTTCACACACTGGTGGCACGCAAATCTTATTTTCGCCACACACCGAAGGGGTTAACGGCACGATTGACGAAATGATATCCGCCAAGCGTGTATAGTGGAAGCAACAGATCCGTGTTCCACGGTTATTAAAGTCGAGGTCGTACTGAGCGCCAACGGTTGAGAGGGTTACAGTTGAATACAAGAAGAGGTCATCGCGAGAGCGATTGCGCGGGGGATGGGGAAGGGGGAGGGGGAGAGGAAGACATTGTAAGCATCACGATGCTCGTAATGCTTTCGGTCGAGTGTTCCGCCGCATCAGATATCGCAGCGCGGATGAGCGGAGAACGTCTCGAGCGGTGGAACGCGTTCGGGGCGCCGAGACGCGAGAAGAGGCGCCACGATCCCCGGGACCTCGAATCGTCGATCTTGACGACCATTAGCGGAATACACGTGAGTCCAGGGGGATTTTTCCGTTATGACTGTTCCGGGAGCTATGCACGCTGGAATGCTAACCGAGCCGATGCCCGGAAATGCGCAGCCCGTCTTCCATACCTGATTCCTCGCCGATTGCGAAAGAAATACGCTCGTATTTCCCCCGAGGGGGCTGCAAAAACCCGCCGGACGCTCGTAAGCTTTTGTGCGGTACGTAACGCTAGATTTCGCGCGTCGCTGTCTTCGTGTATATACCCGAGTCGAAATTTTAATTCTACATTAGATCTGTAAGTTCCATATCAAATAGAGAATCAATAGGTTCTCGAGATATGATATTATATAGGCTATTGTCCTCCTTTCATACTATATACCTACATCCCAGATAGCATACGATATCCAAAGAATGTCCATAGGATGTTCTAAGTACATTGTGTGTTCTTAAAATGTTCTATGGATATCTTTAGGAGGTCTGTGCTATCTGGGATAAATACAGGTATTTATTTCTGTTTTCTCCAGTTGAGGGTCGAAGGAGAACTTTTTTTTTAAACCTCCAAAAGGACTTTAGGTCCTGTGTATTTTTAGGAATTAAATATTCAGAAATTCATTTCATATTCCTTTTTCTCACATATTCTATCTGTATTTAATGCAATTTTAGTCTTAATTTTAAGATACAATACATTAATTATGTAATTCATTTAACTGCGTAGATAGAACATGTGCGATAAAAGAATATTAAATAATCTCGTAAAAATTACTTTCCAAATAATTCGACAATTGATTTTCTTTTTTTATATAACGTATTAATTTAATTTGTTGGTACTTTATACCTTAGCACTGGCATTAGTCCAAAATAATAGAATGATATGATTAAAACAAAATTATTTTGTTTGGCTTATTAACATACAAATGTTAAAAATCGATGGTCAGTGCGAGCCTGGAGCGCGGTTATACATGCAATAAATTGAATTTAATGAAACAAATATTTATAGACTAATTGTAATATCTAATACCGGTTTTATTCTCTACTGAGACCTTCTTCAGTTGGTGGCCTTTGTGTGTGTGTGTGTGTGTGTGTGTGATGGACCATAACTATAAGTTTATAAATATTTGTCTTTGATATACAATCATGCCCCAGGCTCGCACTGACCATCGATTTTTAATTACATTTGCAAAACAATAGAAGTTGTGTTCTACGTGAAAGAAATCGGTATTAATATTTTTAATTGTAGTTGAATGTTGATAGAATTTGGAGACTTAAACACGGAAAAACATTTTTCGCTACCATAGCTAATCATGATTCGCTAAACTGTGTTTGCTGTCGTGACTATAAATGTTTAAACTACAGCAAAACGTTTGCTGTAGTTTAGAAATTTATAGTCACGACAGCAATGAAATAGGTATCACAGCTAACAATAGGATATTCGCTGTCCATATATTACGACTTCAATTTAGTTATCATACGCAGTTTTTAGCTATGGTAGCTACTTTTTTTCCATGAAACAGGTGAAGAGACAGGAGTTAAGACCAAATAAGATAGGAGATGTAGGTCTAGCAGCATTAATAGAAATTTAACTTTATATTCAATAGAACAAGAAGGCTAAATAGAGGTGATAAGAAAGAATTAGTAGATTTAAGAGAGGACATGCAAGGCCAAGGAGCATTATTGAAATAAAATAAGCATTTACGAGATTTATATACGCGTTAAGCTTTTGCGGGAGTCGCGGGACGAACTTGGAAATTTTTGTAATCAACCGATCGAGATCAAATCGAGCGGTGCACGCGTGCAAAATTAAGGATAAAATATCAGAATATAAATTTATGTACTCCTATATTTGCGAATTTATATATGTTTATATTTATTCCGCTATCTTTTTATGCGTGCAGCACAACACAGAGCTATTTACGCTCTGAGGCGCGTATGTGATAACAATTATAATATTATCCGGTATTAAATAACTATACTAACTTTAACCACACTGTCATGGGATTTATAATAATCTCACATTCTAACTCGATGAATAATGAATTGCCTAGAGTCATTTAAAATATATTAAAGTTTGTGCGTGCGCGGTAGATGGCCAAGAAATAACTACTTCACTCGCACATATCATCGTAAATTGTAATCACGATATCGTGCGCAATCTACATTATGTTTATTAGATAATCAATATGGAAATAAGTTCTTGATCTCCGAAGTCACGCTACATTCCTTCGTAAATCGGGAACGGCTCCTGCTGGTGGACGACTTCTTTCCAAAACTAAGCTCCTTATTATTATTATTATTATTATTATTATTCCATGTAATGCGCTTCACGTCATTTAAAACATATATGTTCCCATTACGCATATTATGACATTTTCATCGCTCCGATTATATCGGTTCGCATTCTCATCGAATACTCTTCGTTCGTCACGCATCGTAAAATGCATTAAAAAAAGCCCGATGACCTCGATCTAGGAAGAGGAAGATTCAGGACGCGCGCGCGCAAACCAGGATCTCGAGCGGGAAAGCCACCGGTCTATATATGTTGATTACAGACCTCGCCCTGCGATGAATCGCTACCGTGGATGCGACCAAAGGAAAAAGAAAAAGGAGAGAGAGAAAAAAGTGACCGGAGAAGAGAAAAGGAGGAAAAGGAAAAGGGTGAAAGGGGAGGGGGGAAAGACTGCGACCGCGGTCCAGAACGATAATAAATGTGAGATCGGATCTGGTTGCTTGTTTTATTGGTATGAAATCGCTTGAGCGAGCAACGATCCAGATTATTTGAATATCGTACCATAAATGTTCGCTCGATCAGCTGGAGACGACAGTCGGGTAAATATCTACGGCAGGAATATCTCGTTCGGAATAATTCGCGAACCCGTTCTTTAACTTTGCTGATTACGTGTTATGTCATGCCACGAATACGATGTCCAAAAACAGTCTTATCTAGAATAATCGTGCGAGATAACAAGATAAATCGATAATCACTCGAGCTGTTAAGAGAAACGTATAGAAAGACATATGAAAGACGAGATGATTGTAATTTAAATATTTAAGCAATAAATGTAGCTTCGTATGTAGCACCACTTTAACATCTCAATTCACGTAGAAAATGAAGCGTGTTCCGAATAATCATGCAAGACGCATAAATGTCACCTCCATCGATCATGGAAATGACTGTCAGTCGCTTTCTTGGAACGGGTGTTCGATCGAGAGCGGTTTCGCGGAGAAAACGATTCGTGTGTTGATGATACACGTATGCTCACAGGAAATTGAAGTCATTAATGCCCGACCGAGAGAAACGAGTAACGCCCTATTGGTCGAGATACGCGTAGTGCGTCGAGTCGCATCATTTTGATACGCATACACGATATTTTCTTAAAGGCCAAAAACTTTCCGCTGGAATCTCGATCGGAAGAGGCCCCTTTTTCATATCCTTCCCCTTTCCCGTAGTGACTAGAAAGATTAAATCTAGACTAAATAATAATGTTGAGAAATAAAAGATGTTGGATTTGAGAGCAACGATCTGTAAGAGACTTATTTTTCGGCCAAGAAAGAAAGAAGAATTTGAAGAGTCG
>NJRL01000848.1:12759-23597 GCA_003063815.1 Aphaenogaster rudis
TCTCCTTTCCCGTAGTGACTAGAAAGATTAAATCTAGAATAAATAATAATGTTGAGAAATAAAAGATGTTGGATTTGAGAGCAACGATCTGTAAGAGACTTATTTTTCGGCCAAGAAAGAAAGAAGAATTTGAAGAGTCGGTCGGATCTTTAAAGAAGTTCGTAAATCTGATATTTTCAAGAACATATATTCCCTTAAAGAAAGAAAAAAAAGAAGAAAGGTGTCGTCCGGATGATTTTCTTATAAAAAACAATCAATAAGATCGACCGTGAAACACACTGAAATTATTCTTATTCCACGCATGCTTCGAAAGCTTCCTGCAAATAAATTCACGAGATCTAATACGCGCGAAGTTAACGTCGCGTGAAATACGCCGATTCGGATCCCGTTTCGTTTGTCACTGCTCGCCAACCGAGTGTCCATTGTAAGATCGTATGCCGTTATGAATCTCTAGTTATAAAACGGGTCCTCCGTCTGGCGAGGTACCATCTTTCTCTCTCTCTTCTTCTCCCCTCTGCTCTCTCACTCTTTCTCTCGTGGAGTATATAACTGTATCTTTTCCACGAGCACATACGTGAACATCTGTGAGCGCGCGGCAACGAGACACGGAGAGGAAGAGAAGGGGGAAGGAAGAAAGGATGCTCCTCTGAAAAAAATAAATAAATAAATAAGCGGAGACGGACGAATTCAGGATGACGCTCGACAGTTCGGATTATCGCACCGGAGAAATCTAATTTACAGCGGCACGATGCGAAACTACAATTTCTCTGCTTACCGTTAGCCACTTCGATGCACTTCGTTTAGCGAGATGACATTTAATTCAGCATAGTGCACTCATCGGAACAATGTTGAAATTGCACCGCTGCTACATATGGTTTTGCCACTCGCGGAGCAACCTGTTCGAATATTTAGACGTAGCTGAGAGAAAAATACTAGTCGGCAATAAATATTGCATTCTTATACGTATCCCATGGGAGTTACCCGCATTCATTGACATAACAGTCACGCGGAAAAGTAACAGAGGTAATTACGGAAAGAGATTCGTTTGAACGGCGGTTAATTGCGAGACTCGCATCGGGAATGCGCAACCACGTGCGGTAGCAACATTATTCACCCAGCGGCATAACGGGACGCAATAATTAACACCGGCGCGGAATTATTGGCTAAACACGCGGTAATAAAATCGGCCGCGGTGTGCTCCCCACACGAGAAAATATAGCCGCGTGAGAATACATTTACAGTGGTAACTGCGATAACTATACCGGGATAGAGGAAAACGCTTTCTAGAGCCTGCAAGACTATTTCGCGCGAGTTACACAACACACTTGCGATAAATCATAAACGAAGTAACGACGGGACTAATTAACCAAGCGCGGAGTCGTCGCGAGCTTAGACAAAGGTACTTGTTACAACACTACGACTAACGGGGTGCGAGGTGTTAAATATATTACGTATAACTTTATACATCGAATAGGCTTGATTGCATTATTGCATTTATATGTTGATCTTGAATCTTACGAATCTTTTGTTGTGTAAATAGATTGCATGTTTATTGCAATCTATATGTGAGAATCTCCATTTAAGACAAGGAAAGTAACGCAACTTCCATGAACAAGTTGTCACTTCCGGTTCATTACATGCATGTATATATATATATGTACATATATAAGATCTATACATATATAATTATAATATATATGTATATTATAATAATAAATGCATATTATATATAATATACATATAATTATGTATATAAATATAAAATTCTCTTATAACGCTTTCATGAACAAGCTATCACTTCCGGTACTCATTATATATTGAGCACCGAGAATGTTAGCTTGTTCATGAAAGCGTTATAAGAGTATTATAATTATACATATAAAATGTTTATTAATAAAATTTTACATTATATATATATATAATTATATATGAATACCGGAAGCATCAGTTTGTTCATAAAAATTTGTTATACGAAAATTTTATATCTATAGGAGGGATGTTCAAACCAAACCCGGACTTTTGAATGTACGAAATAACAGAATGCATTTATAGGAGGAAAAACTACATTCACTTTTTGACGCTCAAAAGTCCCGGTTTGGCTTGAGAACGTCCCTCGTATAATATATATAAAATTATAATACATATATAGAAGTATGTTCAAAAAGTTCCAGGACTTTTTAAATTGCGCGCCAACGAATAAATTTAGTGAGATGACATTGTTTAGCAGAGAACCTAACGCAAAGCCTCTCGTTTCCCGTTTGTTGATACTTCAAATAGTTGCCAAGCTACAGCAGTTTTAGTAAAACTCTTTTCTTTTAGCAAATTTTCCAAATTTTCGCGATGAGTGTTCTCGAGGAGCAGCGAATCAACGTGAAGTTTTGTTTTAAATTGGGGAAAACATTCACGGAAAGTTATCAAAATGAGATTCGTCTGTTGATGTTGACGGTCATCCTGAACGCGGATCATCTTCCCATGATTCACGACCACTTTTGAACCGCTGGAACCACTAATGACACCTCGACTCAAACACTGTTCTCCGTAAACATCTTTGAGCATTTTTTACTTGATTTGTTCTTAAGTATATGCTGTTGCAATAGTGCCCCAACTTTTGTAAAAACTTGTGTAACATGAAAGCTTCAAGGAAACCTTAAGATCAAATTGGGGCGCTATTGCAACAGCATATTCTTGAGACCAAATCAAGTCAAAAAGTCCTGTATCACTTTTTCCTCCTACAAACAGTTATCAAGATATCATAAGCTAAATATTGAAAAAGTTACCAAGTTTTTCTTAAATATCTCAAAAAATATTAGGCAAATAAAAAAATGTTTTAGGCGAAAATTGTTCAAATTAAGTAAAAAAAGATGATATAATAAAAAAATAGGGGTTTTCATTTAAGATTTTAAAGTTGACCTCGAGCTCTCCATCATAACTCCGCTCAAGGTCAAATCAAGGTTATCGTCAAATGTTCCAAACAACTTTTATCTGAAACATTTTGCCGTATCTTCCATATTTTTCGAGATATTTGCCTGGGGAAATTAAAATAGGACACCCTGTATATACAGGATGATTCAGTAAAAGCGTGCAAAAATTAAACAGAAAATAGGGCTCTACTGAACATTTTGAGATAAGGAACTTGTGTGTGTAGAGTCTGCGAAGCCAGCTTAAGGAGATATGGGCTTAAATATGTCTATCGCTATCGCTAACAGTTTTCCATATTATTATATGAAAAAAACTTTTCCATATTATTATTTGAAAAAAAACACGCCAGGGATATTTGAAAGGATGCGGCAGAATCTCGTACGCCGATGTCATGCTTGCATTGAGGTTGGTAGCCGTCATTTTGAGCAACTATTGTGAGATACAAAATGGTAATTCAGGTTTGTAAATGATATAAAAATAATTTAAAAATGTAAATAAATGTAAATAATAAGTGTAAATAAATGTAAATAATAAATGTAAATAAATGTAAATAATATGGAAAACAGTTAGCGATAGCGATAGACATGTTTAAGCCCATATCTCCTTAAGCTGGCTTCGCAGACTCCACCCACACAATTGTTCCTTATCTCAAAATGTTCAGTAGAGCATCCCCTATTTCCTGTTTAATTTTTGCACGCTTTTACTGAATCACCCTGTATATACAATATATATAATTCTTATATCAAAGACCCAAATCTCGAAATTAGACAGCTAATTATTATGCATGAATAGGAAAAACAGAAGCATATAAGTGCCGGAAGTAACAGCTTGTCCATATATGAAAGCATCGCATCACTTGACTTCATCTTGAATCGAGATTCTCACATAAATTGCAATAAATTACACAACAAAAGATTCATAAAATCCAAGATTAACATATAATTATAATAATATAATCAAGCTTTTATATGCAATGAATAAATTTATATATGTAATACTTTAACATATCGCACATTATCAATACATATTATAAGAAGTACCTTTGTCTCAAACTCGCAACGATTTCATGGCGCTATATATGAATATAAATTAATGTAATATGAATGTAAATTAATCATGCAAAAAATATGCTTAATATGAGTATTAATTATATATCAACTCGATATGGATAAAATTGTTCTGTCCGACGCACTGTCGATCGTCCATACATTGTTGTAGAAATCACACGAGCTCGTGAGAATCCACTTGCGTGTCAAAGGAAACGATTTTGCGTTTACAAAGCATCGTTTCCGTTGTGTTGCAGTCGCCGCAGCTGCGGCCGCGCGAGTATACCTTTGTTCCTCCACTGAAACAAAGAGCGAGCGAGTGCCGCTCGCCCGTCTACGCACTGTGAGCGGTCCTTTAAGCTGCTCCATCGCTTTCACGGAGGAATTCCAAGTCGCGCCAAGTATGCAACGGGCATGGAATGCAAAGATGGTAGTCTGCATGTATGCATCGGTAGAAATTCAGGCACGCCGAGTCAAGTCGATTTCCGATCCAACGCGCTGCTCTCCGTCCGCGCATCACGACATGTGTTTACACCCACGTGACGCGTTTACACCCATCGTGCGGACGACGACACGGAGCCATAAGGATCGAGATGTGACCCGCATGATTTATAGATCCTCAAGTAATACCGCAGCGCGCAGAAACGAGTAAGATCCTGATGAGGATATTTGCTTCTGATTGTCCAAGACGTGCGGCGTCATATTTCTTCGTTATATATCCTTCCTTCTTGTATCTATATACCTTTTTTCTCTCTGTTTTACCCCCCTTAAGGCCATTGCATGTAAAAAAGTTTTAGTTGTAATTGTAAGGCTGTAAGCAAATCGACCAATCACAGTCAAACATTTTTACTATATTGTGAGAATGCTTGACTGCGATTGGTTGATTTGCTTACAGCCTTACAATTACGACTAAAACTTTTCACGTGCAATGGCCTTTAGCAAAGATTCTATCTTAAAATATATAATATATCTATCTTAAAATAAATAATTTATCTTAAAAAATAATTAGAGATTGTGTGTAATATCGCTTTTGTTATATAGTGTTGTTACAATGACGGATCTGCTAAGATTCCAAAATTCAAAATTTAATCCTCTTCTTCAATTATTTTTGTCTCTCACGATCGAGTTTAAGAATCACCTGCAAAGACAGCCTTTACATCATTAGACAGAAAAGATGTCGCATCGTATTAACACTATCTCGAGTTCCGCGATGCATACGATATCGCAAATTTATACGACGTGCTGGTTACGATATGAATCCAGATTAGAACGTATTAGTTACGTGAGAAATCATTTCCCAACGCTAATGCTACACTCCTAAGAAGAAATCCCATGACATATATGTATGTATACTTATACCATTATACAATGCAATTTCAGTGGAGATCCTGCGAACGGAACTTTGCGTTGAATAATTCAGTTTTTCCCTCGAGAAAAATATTTACATAACAATATTTCAGAAATTCCATGTCGCATTTCAAAGCGCTAATTCTATTGCAATGAATTACAAGCACGGAAGCTCTTTTTTATTAAAAACTGGTTCATGAGCTGTAAGAGAATAGATTCCCATCAAATGAAAAAGATGAAGTCATTAGACCTACTGTATTCTGGTACACTTAAATGTGTTTCTAAGATCGAAGCTTCAGCAGCTACCAATAGAATCTGACGACGTCACGACGAACAAAATATCACTGCGATCGAGGATGCGATCGTCACATTTGTGACGGTTATGCAATATCTTGAACAATGAATAGATCAGTCACAGTAGCGCGCCGAGGTACCGTGAACGAATCGTTATCTCCTTGTCGAGGTGCGATGGTTTACGGGTCGATTTAATGAGTTGTTCGCAGGCCGTTTGCTGGCTTATTACAAAATCTTCCTCTTCTTTTCTTTTACTTCGAGAAACTACATTGACGAGACTCACTCTCTCTAAATGTAAAAGAAAAATAATTTTGACCGCCTAAATTGAAAGATGTATAAATGTTATCTGAAATAACAATAATCAGTTTGACGAATTGTTTATTAGGCAAACAACTGAACAAATATAAACTTTCTATCTCTTGTCCAACTTGGAGAACGCGATACATAATTTTCGTTACTTCGATAGTATAGAAAATTGATTTTATTCATAATAGATCGTTTTCCATTATATGTGCAAAAACTTCTCTTAAATTTTACTATATTTCATATTTTCTATAAATCGTATAAATATATTTAAAGTTTTTAGATATAATTTATTTTTTAATTAATTAAGAATAGATACCCCAAACGGGTTTTATAAAAAAATCGATGTTTATGATATCTGTATAATGTTTATAAGTTGTGCATTTTTCTTTATTTATCTTTATGTTTGTACATATTTTATGTGTAAATAAAATATTGTTACATTTTATTAATTAATATTTTCGGTAGTATATCTCAACATCCTTAAAAGCCGATCAATAACTAACAATAAGTCATTACATAAATTAGCACTTAAAATCATTAATATATTTTATATAAAAACAGAACATTCGAAATATAATAATTACGTTCTTAGAAATATTATACATTTATGTTTAAAATACGATTTAGAATATTGTATGTCTTCAAATTTCATAATGTAACGCGGGATTTCTAACTTTCAGAATACCATATAATACACGCTAGTGTAATTAATATCAAGTGTAACATAAACGACAGCGATCATCTACATTATACGTCAATTGATTATGACGTTTTGAAGAATCATTCGCAACAATCTTAGCTTTTCTATTTATCGGTAAATTAATTTTAGCATTTGATTTATGCGTTTCTATGAGTAATTGGATCAGCATCATTCATAAATCGCTGCCAGCGAGTTCCGAGCTTCCTACTAGTTAGAATGATCTACGATCGGGCGGCGGCGGCGGTTTTGCTCGATACCGCATGAACTCCTCGGAAAAATTGCGACGCGGAAAGCCATGCTTAATAATCGTTGTTGTCCCGAGCACAGGATGTGCAAAGATGAATCGTGTACGAACTGAAACGGAATGGTAATGGTGAACGGCATAGAAAAGAAACACTCTAGCAGCATTCAAGAAAAATGTAAAAGTCTACCGCGTAATTGGATCTACGCGATTAACTAGAGGTAATAACGACGATGAGTGTGATAGTGTCGCATATTACGCTTGTTCGTTTAGAAGATCACAGTACTGTGTTTCTCATATTTTTTATTAAAGACATATAGGTATCTCAAGAGGTCAAACAAAACTTTCAATGTCAATTAATTATCGTTCTTTTGAATCGCAATAACAAACGCATTTATCGTGTGAATTTATATTAATTTATAATTTATAATTAATTATTAATTATTAAATATTAATAGTTTTTAAATGTTTATAATATAAATATTTTTTATATTAGAAATTATTAATAATCTATAATTAATACAATTTATATGACCTAGCTTCATTGCGAATATTAAAAAATATAATTGATGTCTATAAAATACGCAATACGTAATACGTACTTATAAAAAAAGATTAATAAGATTAAATGAGCAATAGATGCTTATTTTAATGAAATTATGGGCTAATTTAAAGAAATTCAATATTCGTGTCACCTCCGAAGTTTAAGATGACGAACCTACTTCTGATATTAAAAGTGACAACTTTCTTGTCAACTTTCGCGTAAGAGACCAAATAGAGAAATTTGCGCATGCATGCGAGCGGAAATCATTCTAAGAAATTGTCGCATGCACGGAGAATCCGCATTGGTACATACTATACTGCACGTTGGATTCAGAATTTTAATTCGTCATGCTCTGCATAAAGAATCGCGCGACAATTTCTAATCTTCATCTTCACAATCATCATTGCGTATCGCTATGTTAATGACCGACTCATGAGGCGTATTTAAATCAATTTACGATAGAAAGTACTCTTATATACGTCAAATGCGGCAGTTTCTAAGGCAACAGTTGGAAAGTTGAATACTCAATATGACAAAGCACTCGTTAGCAAATGACAAAGAATATAGAACACGTTAACGTGTTATTTAAGTATCAAATTAAGTACCAGAATATTGACATATATTGGGACTCTTCAGAAATTTACAGTCCGAATATAATAACATTATTTCAATTGTACAGCTGAAACACATATTATATCTTTTAAAATTAACACTTGCAAACTTTGTGTGTAGGCGCACGCGCTATGTGTGTGTGAAAATCTGTTCGTATAACTGTACGTGCAATTAAAACACATCACAGGATCAATTAGATTCAAGAGGATTAGCTTTTAGTACAAGTTTAATTAGGTAATTCTCGATCTTTTGTTTCGTGACGATGTATGATTAAGCAAAGTGTCGAAAGCGAGTAACAAGTGATTATAATGAACAAGTGATTACAAACCGCATCGGCTTAATCCGTATGAAACAATTGTTTTCACCGTGAGCACGCGTATTTTTCTGCCTAACTCATTATGAGTGACAAGTGACGGATTAATAAATTACAGCTACGTAGATAAATTATACTTTATAACTGCATGGTATGGTACTAGGCGTGTCATTGCAAATTATTTGTAAACGTTGCGGTATGTTACGAGAACGAAGTGATTTTTGAGACAAAATAATTGGATTGGATTAATCCGTAACAAATAAACTTCTAAAAAAGCTAAATAATTAATTATGTTATTTTAAGTTAATGTTATATCTAATCCAATTTAGTTGAACGTTTAACGCCGATCAACGTTTTATGCAATTAAGTCTAATTTTATATTTATGCTCATGATTTAATTATATCGTGGCTTAATTATAAGCAATAATACTCCTTATTAAGCTAATTGTCTCGTCAAGTTAATTTTTTATATAAATATTTTAAAATTTTAATTAGAAATTAATTAAAGTATTTACATAAATTAGAAAAATCAAAAGAGATTGTCCGTCCAGAAGTTAAGACAATTAATTAAAATGGCACTATTGACACACATCTTGTACATATATACCAAATTTAACGATAGATTTTTAATTACAGGTTCGATATCACATTTAGGATTTTGATAAAAAAATGATTAAAATATAGAAAACTAATTCAAATTCGAGATAGGCCACTGACGGTCATAGCAGATCTTAGTGTTCCAATAATATTAATGTGTGATTTTTCTATAAACTGCGCGCCCAACCCGAAAAACTGTGAAGAAATGGGATGGGGAGGGAGGGAATCTTACAGATGCTTGTTAGCATCAGTATCATTAAATTGATTATCAATTTAATATTGTGATATTCAAAGAGCTGCGTTTCAAGACCGATAGTAACGGCGTGCACATTCAGAGAAAAAAGTCGTATCAGCAACTAGAAATTTGTGAAATAGCGCCTCAACTATGTGCTATAAAGTTGCAATAACAACAAGAGAAATAAGTTATATGAACTAAGAAAACATAGTAATATTCATAGTTGGCACGTTTTAAACAATGTGTTTAAAACTGTTTGATTAAAACTTGTTTAAAACATGTTTTTTTGGGGTTACTTAAAAACACAAATAAATCAAAAAACATTGCTTTAAACAAAAAGAACGTTTTTTGTTTAAGGGGAGATATACACCTAGCATGGTCGAAAAAATCGATTTTTTTTTGCATTTTCTTGATGCTTGAGGTCTCAAGAATATCTGGTTAAAATTGCAAGTCAATATCTCGATAAATAACGAAGTTACAGCCGAGAGAGGGAACCGTCTCCGAGAGCGCGCCGTACCGCCTGTTTTGCGGCCGAGCCGAGAGAATGCGAAACCGTATGGTGATGAGATTGAGATTATAAAAAAAGAATGCGTGGGACACGTTCAAAAGCGAATGGGAACCCGTCTTCGCGAATGCAAGAAAAAAAATCCTGGAATCGGCGGCAAAAACAAATTGACGGCAAAGTTTATAGACAAACTGAGCATTTACTATGGCTTAGCCATTCGAAGAAACAGTAACTCCAAGGATGACATGAAAAAAGCGATATGGGCAACATTCTACCATTACGGCTCAACAGACAGCAAGCCTGAACATCATTTTTGTCCCGAAGGCCCGGAATCGTGGTGCAAGTGGCAACAAGCGAAAGCTAAAGGAGAACTGAGGAATTTCCGTCACGATTATTCAGCATTGCCAAAAACGGTGTTAGATCCCATCAAACCAATTTACGAAGACCTCAGCAATGACAAATTGTTGGAACGCTGTGTTGGCGGATACACACAAAACAGCAATGAGAGCTTCAACCAACTTATTTGGAAGATAGCTCCAAAAACGATGCACAGCGGGGCCAAAATTGTTAACATTGCTGCATTTCTTGCAACATGCACGTTCAACAATGGTGTCACGTCATTGTTAGAAATCATGAACGTATTAGGAATATCAGTCGGATCGGGCGCGCACTTGTACGCTGCGCAAGAAGACGAAACTCGCATAGCGAAAGCCGAGCTGCAAGCGCAAGAACAGACTAAAGAAGGTCGAATACGGCGCCGACAACAAAATTTAGAAAATATGAACATTCCGTCGACCGTAGAAGACTTACACTATGGGCCTGGTATCGATGATTCCATGTAAGTTGACAAATTTAATGATTTATTCATTCCCAAATTTTCAAACGCGTTTTTCTCAAAACCACGTTTTTCAAATCGGTACCCAAAATTTCTCGAAAACCAATGAACCGATTGCCTTGAATTTTTTTGTGGTTATTCTATACATCATTATCTAGTACTTGTCATAGGATTTTTTTTTTCGTTGCTTAGTTTTTGTTTTATAGGCAAAATAATAACTAATTTTTGGTCGAAAAATCGCTATGTTATGTTCAAACGTCCGCCATTTTGTCATAAATCGATATTTTCAAAATCGGCTATGACAAGTACTAGATTATAGTATCTAATTTAATAATCTTTTTGGT
>NJRL01000849.1:0-17124 GCA_003063815.1 Aphaenogaster rudis
TTTGAATAAAAATACCTGAAAAATCCAGGCAATTTTTTTACCTGGTTTGAGTAAACACCCTGTATTATATTGAGAGAATGTCCATTCGACTTTTTCGTCGTTCGTTTTGGCTTTCAAATTCGCGCTACCGACCGAATATTTTTCAGTCTACTGAAATATTATGTTTCTCCCGAAGTACCGCATTGTGCCACGAGAAAAGAACATCGAACGGGCTTTTTGGCCGTCGGCTCCTTCGTGTACGCGCATATAATACGGGCATTAAGGTGTGTTTCTTGGCAGGACTCCATCGTCTTGGTTCACGCGCTGCTAACATACGTTATTATCTCGTAGAATTCGATTTTCAGTCTTGCCGCGCCGCTTCCCGGCCGTACCAAGATATTCTTGCTGCCTTCTTCACACCTCGCCGCGATCGAAATCGTGACGGCTGATGGCGTAGAAGGTTTTAAACCGGTCGTCGATGCATACGATTGTAAGACTTATCGAGTCACATATTTGTCATATGAGATAGAGACATACTTTCAAACGACTTATCTGTTGCTTAATCCATGTCTGCAAACATATTAAAGTTGTTCTTAAACTATCAAGAACAATCTCTTCATGCACTTTATAAATTTACAAAATTACAGAATTAATTAAAATTAATTTTTAAAAATTACAAAATTAATTAACTGCACCGGACTAAATTTTATGTCGAGCTGACAGGTCTGGCTGAAATTACAAAAGTGCAAAACGCTAGTTATAGTTACCGAAGCATAAATAAACCGATTGCGCACATGAGAATGCTCGCGTGCACGAATAAATGTAACGCGTGTAAAGCGAAGTGGATGCGAGACGCGGCGGACTTCCAACATTGTATCGCCTGTAATTATGTTAACAACATTTCCATCGTACGTATACATGATCTAATTATAAAATCGACGAAGAGATGCGAAAGAGAGCGCGATTCGAGGAAGGCTCGAATTTATTGGCTCGTGCCTAGTAAATCGTCAGATCGCTTTAACGACCGCGAAAACGCGTTTAGGTACTCTTTATCAATGTCTATAAATTCTATCAGTAGAGCGCGCGCGCGCGCGTAGTTCATTGTACATATCTCTGCCTGCGCCTGAAAGTTATGAAAAGAACTCTTGGAAGAGCATTGACATCAACCGAATATCTTAGATAAACAAACTTACACTGCTGGTCAAAAGTTTGAAATTATATATAAAATTTAAGAATATTCCAGTGAAACACTACTTCAAAGTCTAATTCATGCCTTACTCAATATCTGTTCTTTAATTTGAAAGTAAATAGGATAGGAAATAGTAAGAACTCTTGGCAGAGCATTGACATCAACCGAATATCTTAGATAAACAAACTTACACTGCCGGTCAAAAGTTTGAAATTATATATAAAATTTAAGAATATTCCAGTGAAACACTACTTCAAAGTCCAATTCATGCCTTACTCAATATTTGTTCTTTAATTTGAAAGGCATTATATTTAGCACAGTTGTGGTTAACGTAGCATTGTTTAAATAAAAAAAATGGACTAAAACCTTGTCATAAAACCTTTTTTCTACAAATATGATAAACTTAAGTTATAAACTAAACAATAAACTGATGAAGTTATCTTATAATAAGCTTGTAGCTAGATTACCTAGGTTACTAAAAAGTGATTAAATGATAAAGACGAAAAAAATTTAATATTTTTTACTGCTTTTCATCTTGTAAAAAATATTTCTTGTAGAACTTTTAAACGTTTAATATTATTTTTCATTTTATTATAAAATAATGAGTATAAAATAATAAAAATGCGTTAAATTATAATACATATGTTTGATTTCATTTTATATGGTAGACATTTTCAATTAATGGTTTTGAACTTTTAGCCGGCAATGTATGTCTTGACGAATTCAGGATTCACTGTTTGAAACGCTCTGCTCGGGAAAATTTTTATAGTAATAAAATCTCTTTTGTTTTATTTATTTATTTTGGTAAATTAAGGATAGTAACGTGGGAATGAAATTAGAATTGAAATATCAGGAAGTTAAGTGGCAAAGTTACGACCGCGTATTCTCCGTGCGTTTTGCGATTTTACGATACGCGCAATTTGTTACAGCTTTAAAGAGCACGTAAACGAGCGTACAGTCGATAAGCCGAGGTTGTAATTACGCGACGCGGTTTCGAGATAATCTTTTTTTGCTGAGAGGAGGGAACAGTTAGCAACGCTGTTCGCGTGTTGCCTCCAACGCGACTCCTTTTCTCTCTTTAATCATCGTGGGTAAATGAAGACAAGAATGCTTAATCTTAACTTAAGCATCGATTTAATCCGCGATTGATTTATTGGTTTTTTCGTGGTGATTAAATTACCGCACCGAGCCGGATCTCGAGGTCGCTCCGTCTTTCGCAATGCGAAATCATTTCGAGTCTATCAGCCTCTGTACGTTCTTACATCAAGCTTAAAGCTCTTGCTGGTTTATCACAATCATCTTGGATTGATGACGTCAGAAACGAGAAAACATACAATAAAAATTCTTGCAAAATATTAAAATAGAAATATTTTTCAATAAAATAATATTTGGAATCGATAGAACACAAACATATATCGAAGACTCTTTTTATTTCGGTAATCAATAAATAATCTAGAACTGAATTGTGCCTAATTAAGGCTGAAAATAAGCTGTGTGACATAATGAAATAAATATTTGCTGAATTGCTGAATTGAAATAAATATTTGCTTTCACATATTAAAGTCTAGCAAAATCATTAGAACGAAAAATAAAACTGTACGTTGCAAGCATAATTTTAGCTGTATTTGATATTTTTGACATATTTCACGTCGCGTAGTCCATTTTGAGTTAAATCGCCACTATCAACGCGGACTTGACAATCGAGCCTTAAATTCTTTTAATTGCAATTGACGCCATTACATTAAGGAAAGAAAATTCTCGCAATTATTATAAACATATAAGCATCGAGATTTAACGTTTAAAATTTACGACTTATTTGAGTGAAATTTCAGTTCACGCTAATCGAAAAAGAAAAAGATAAATGCGACACTCCCACTGATTAAACGAAAGATTTATGGTTCCCTATGGAATGTTGAAAGGAAGGTATATTATGCGCATAATAAACAAGTGTAACGCGGCTATTATAATTATTTTACATTGCAGTTCTTCCATAATTTATGGCTCCATGTAAATGATTGATTCCTCTTGGAGCTAACATTTTCTCGGGAAAATTCTCGTTTATCATCCACGTGGATCGAAATTTAAGGACTGCAGGTCCGTAGTAAATTCACCGGTGAGAGAAACGTCTGTCAGCGAGACAAATATCCGCCGCATAAATATCACTTTTTGTCGCGGGAGCGGGAAAGGATTCACCATAACGCGCTGCTCGTCGGCGGTATCCTTTTCGAACCTCCCCCTCTTTCTTTTTTTTATTTCCAAGTCTAGGAGCAACGCAGGAGGGGTTCTGCGTGCCCCGCGTGCACGAGGGGTTCGCTCCGTAGAATCTGGAAGAACCGGATGCATCCGCAGGGATGCATAAAAGATTCATTTCTTCCTCGTCGTTAACGCGTTAAACAGGCAAGTTCCGACGGTTCCAGCAATAAGCCGAGAGCGAACGATCGAGCATAGATCGAGCATAAATCGAAATATAATAGGAACGAGGGAATTATTAACGCAATGAATTCTGCTTCGGGAATTTAATCATATATTCTCGCGTTTATGTATCAATGAAGATTAGCGCTACTTTCGTATACGAGAATTTCCCTCAAGCGAGAAGCGCGAAACTCAGACGAGCGTAATTATTCCGTCATGAATCAACGACGGCGCATGCCGGACGACGATGCCGGTCATTATCGCGCATTAAAATGTAAACTACATGCAGCAGGTCGTCGTAGGGATTCGAGCAGCGGTTCTCATTATCGGACAGCGGCGAAGTTGATTAGGGGATCGCGCGTATTAATGAAAACGATGCGTCGCGGCTTTTATCAATTTTCCCTCGGTTCGAGGGCTAGCCTATCTAATCAAGTAGAATCGCTTAAATGAAATCATTTTGTTGTGGCGCTCCATTATCGGTATCGCTAAATCATCATCGATAATGGTGATCGATCAAGAAACTGCCGGCGTTGATCGAGAATCCCTATTTTTAAAGAGGAAAATTCTGCCCAGCGGGTATATCCGACGCTCCCGAAATAAAAGGAGCGTAAACGTGGTGAAATTATCGATCAGCATCGCGCTTAATTAAATCGTTTGACTTAATGACGTCAACGAGCGAAGGAGCCGGCTCGTTAGTGGATCAATTCTAGCGGTCAATTCTGGAGATCGAACGAGCGGCCGATTTAAATGCCCAGGTCCAAAATTTTTCAACGGATCCGATTAAACCGCTGATTGTTATCACGGCTGGTATCCTTCGTGGTAATCGTCGAATGCGTTGACCACATCACGGTGTATGGTATTCGATTTTTATCTAAATACATTTTTAGATGCGACAAACTTTAGCTTAACTTTTATACTAATACACTTTTATACTAATACACTTTTAATGCTAATACATTATAAAATATTTAGTTAATTATATTGATTTTTTAACTATTTTTGAAAAATTAATTTTTGAATAAGTTGTTCAGGGCTAATTTTTTAAACACAATAGTGATATAAAAATTTTTTAAATTTGATTCTGTCTTTTAAAATAAGTCGACATTTTTTAAAACTTTTGTTGCATACACTTTTGAATGCGTTTTATGTACTTAGCATATTGTTTTACCTTTGTAAGTCTGAATATTTCACGGAGAAGGAGAATACTTAAGCAATCGGTTTTGGACGCTTCTCTTTCTCTGCCTTTTTGATGATAATCCCTTAGCTCGTCATTCGAGTGGAGGCATGAAAAAAGCTACCGACTTTAAAATGCGCAGTCTTTTAATTCAAAAAACAAACTTTTACCCTTTACAAAAAAGATTAATGTAGGCGTTACATTTTTCGAACTTATTTATTAATCTTGACACATCCGATTAATTTTACTTACTAAGATAAGGTAAATAAGTTGCAGCTAATATCGATAATGATTAAATTTAAGGCAATGCATCGATACTTTTTGATACAATAACGTAGCTCACTGTAACGAGGAAACGTAAATGACGTCTTGTCACGGCGAGACTGCGACATTTACGATAATCCAGAAGTCCGCTTTGAGAATCTTACGACACGACGAGTAGGCGGGAACATGTCCTTAATGAATTTAGTCCTTTTTCACTGTACGAGGCATACATAAATAATACGGCCGCGTGCGGACGATCGCTCTTGATAAAACGAAAGTGAGATTCAACGGAATCCTGCACGACGATCACTCGAGAGCGGGTTTATTCACTTGACTCGTTTTTTTCTCTTCTTCAGCATCAACTTTTATCCCGAACTCGTGTTGTCCACGTAAAAATATCTCACACACTATTCCGCACGAACGGGTTCGTGACGCTTCTGTTCAATTATCGGAAACGAGAAGCGTCGCCGGACGTTTTAATGAAAATATCAAGGGGTGTCAAGAATCTTTAAATTATTTTAATCAAACACTAGAATCATAGAAAAGTACAAGGTATTTAAATAATACTATAAAATCCGAACACGCGTATTTCCGGAAGCATTCCGAATTGGACTACACGCATCTTAATTTAACTCTGATGCAGCGGATTATCGTCTTCGTTACGCGGCAATGAGCGTCAATTGAAGTGTCCAGTTAATAAAATGCAATTAAATATTGTGCAGCTGTACGAAGGTTCCGACAATGAGACGGGGATGGGTGTAAAAATAGAAAACAGTTGTCGTGATCAAATGGCTATTCCTGGCTTGCCGTTGACGCGCGATCAGAAATCATGCGAGCTCTTCAATCTCCTCGATCCTCCATTGTTCGAAGTCGTCCTGCGCGTCGAAATGACCGATCGATCGTCGCGCATCGACGTCGTTGCCCTCGACGTCGTTATCGGGAATCAAGCGAACCACGAAGTTGTTTCTCCAGTAGCGTCTCCATCGATGGCCGTGCAGTCTGTAAGACGAAGAGATATGCTGTCGGTTTATGTAATTACGATTTATTTCCGCCGATCTCCGCGACGACGCGGACAGATTACTCTTCAATTATTTTCGAGACGCGATTCCAGTCCTTCGAACTTTTTAATTACGTAATCGCGCCTAGGTAATATCTTAATAACTCATTTTTCATTAACGACTGTTTTTATCCGCGCACGAGCGCGAGCTGGTTTAAGCTTAACGACGTACCTCCCTAACGTAATTATCCATCGCCAATAAGCAATTAGCGTCAATAAGCAGGTTGGCAGCATAGCGACTATCATCCAGGGTATCTCGTAAAAGCCGTTTCGCAGCAACATTTTCAAGGCCAAGGAGCACACGTAGCAGGAAAACGCAGCCACGGGCGTGGTCATCACCAAATACCCGATGTCGAGCAGCATCTCCTCGCGAAAGAGATCGTCGTATTAGTATCAGGTAATCGACGGTAATTAAAAGTCTAATTGCACGGAGAACGATGCTCAGGCGATATTCTATTAGATGTTGTACCGACTTGTAACGTAATTTCAATTTTACATGACACCGCGTCGTTTACAACGATAATATCTCGTGTAGACTCAATACTTTATAGCCTTATAATATTCCTAACGCCGTTCTAAAAATACTTTTAGTGCGGCGTATTTTGTATATTAATGAAATCGTATCAAGACTTAATTAAAGAGGCTTTAGGCCTGGCGGATGTTCGGATGAAATGAAAGCGGGCGGAAAAGCGAGTTAACGATCTCCCTCTCTCTCTCTCTCTCACCTGTCGAGTGGCTATTACGGTGTGGAACCATATTACGACGCTGCGAAAGAGGCTGTAACGCCGTACCCTCCTGATCGCGTACTTGTAGCCGCAGAGTTCGCATCTCGTGCGACCGGATTCGGTTAGCCATCTCTCGAGACACTCGGCGTGCACCAGGGCCACTGTACCCCGGCATCTGTCGCGCCATTAAACGCTATATAAGGAAGGACAGCCGCCTCTCTTAACCGAGCTAGTCTCTTAACACGCGATTTCTGTATCGTCCGCGATAATCCACCGATTTACATGTCGACTCGCGCCTCGTTCGGAGTCAATATTCCTGCGATACGCCTCTCGTTTCGAGATCGCGATCTTATTCTGTTCGCGGCTAAAGGCGGCGCCAGACGACATGGCAAATGTACGCCAACGTCGTTGGTGAATGCATTGGCTACCAATGCTGGGTCAATATTGGCACACATTCGCTGAATATTGGCCTATATTCATATGTGGATATCAATCGTACTGCATATGCATATATGGCCAACATCAATGTCAACCCAGCATTGGTAGCCAATGTATTCGCCAATGTTGGCGTACATTTGCCATGTCGTCTAGCGCCGCCTTAAAGTTAATCCCCAGGCACGGCTTATGTTTAATTCGATACATCGTCGACTTGAAAAGATTAATGTCCAACATTTTTTTCAAATGGAACGTGATTCGCGTATGATTCAAAGTTAAAGATCTTCAAACGCTAATTAATTCGTTCGGTGAATGTTATCTTGGCTTTCTCGAGCGAGCCGAGAGCTTACTTGCAAGCCGAGATCAAAGGACCGAGATGGACGAAGTTTGACGGTGTCGGTGTCTGATCGTCCTGATTTTGCGAGTCACACGACGGATGGTTGTCCGCGATTGGGGCATGTCCGCCCATGTGACAGATTCTGCAAATATCGCCGGAGGCAACGCACGCGTCTGAAATCATTTTACCCGGATATCATGTGTCATTTACTCCAGAATCGTCTCACAGACATATTAATAATCATTAACGTTTCAATATGGATTGTAATGTAATTATTTTCTTTGTTATGAAATAGGGGTACAGCATTTATTTAAGACGTACCATCCTTATCTTGTGATTTCGTATCGGCACATTTCTCGTCATTTTCCTCCGTTTCTGGACCAGACTTTGCGTTATCCAATATTCGGCTCGTTTTGGGCGCTGCCTGAATCTCTTCGTCAACGGAACTTTCCGGGTTTACTTGCGCGATGGATTTATCGCGGTCGTTCGCCACTAATAAATGTGCAATATATCAATATATCAAATATTATACATGTACCTATAATAACTTTTTAATTATATGTATAATCTATTTTGAAAGTGACATGAGTCGGAGAATTTTAGGGATCTTACTAAAATAGGTATTTTACATGAAATTTTCTTTATTAACTAAATATAATTTAAATTATGCGCGTTAACCTAATGTATTAACCTTGTGTGAAATATCAGACGTTTGTCTGATGAAAAAATTGACGCTAACCTATCTCATTCGTACATCCGCTGCCATTTTTAGGCTCTGCGTCCTTGACGTGTGACATCAAAGGTGTTTTGCGCGCATTTTGGTGTACGCGCGCTTCCGGATCAAATCTAAAATTTTCCTTTAGGACCTTTCAGCAACCCGCCGCGACCGGCAGATACGCTCATTTGTATTTGTCACGTTATCAAGTCATATGATGCAATCGATTTTTTCTTAAGGTCACTCACAGCATTCACCACTACTATTTCAGATTGTAATATCAGAAGCGAGAAAACACATAATAAAATTCTTGCAAAATACATTAAAATAGAATATTATTTTAATGCAAATTGCAATATTTGCAATTGTTAGAATAGATTTATAAATATACCGAAAACTTTTGTTTCGGGGAGAAATTGAATCATATTGATTTCTATATATTATTAATTTGACAGTTGTCATAGCTGTGAACATAGTTTGTTTCGTTTTTGATTAAGCACAATTTATAATTCCAGATATATGATTATTTATTAATTAACGAAGCAAAAGGAGAGCTTTCGGTATATTTTATAATTCTGTTCTATCGATTGCAGGTGTCGTTTTATTAAAAAATATTTTCATTTTATCTTGCAAGAATTTTTATTATGCATTTTCTCGCTTCTGATATCACAATCTGAGATAGTAATGGTGAGTAGCCAGGAGTCTTAAACAATCGATTAATTAGCTCAAAAACTCTGTGTTACATCGAAAATTTAAAAACTAGACTATACTTCATGAAGGACTGTTACGAATTAAATTTGATTAAAGAGGTGTGATTAAAAAATCAAAATGCTTCGATCTGTTTAAAAATTATGTAGAATATTATTTGAAGCGAAATAAATGACATTAAAATTTTAAATCAATATCTCCTTATATTCCTAAAAGCCTACGTCGATTGGGTTTTCCTACAGCTGAAGCCAATAATGTTTTCTCATTTTGCCTCGTTGCCGCCGCAATTAAGCACGCGGAAGATGTGCGGCAATGATGAATGTGATGTTTAAGACGATACGAAATTTCATGGTGTCCGGCTCCATTGAAAACAACGTGCAGTAACCACCGCGAGAAGACAAGGCACTTGCGTTCTTATCGGATATTCTTATCGTCTCGCGCTCCTCGCAACTGCACCGAGGCGGCTTATCTCAGCGCATGCCACTCACACACGGGATTAAACGTTCTCGGACACGGTGCATCTCCATTTTTCACGTTACGTTAATTATTTTTTTCGTAGCCGATGCCCGTGCGATAGTTCAGCAGCGCAGTGTGATCTTTAATAGGAGACCCAGGCAATTAAACTCTCGCATGTAACGATGTAGCAAATCGACGTGATTTGTTTCGATAAAATCTCTCGAGCGACGGCGGCAGCAGCCGGTTTGTTGCCTTGGTGCATTATAAGCCTCGGCAGGAAATTAGGCTACTAATTGCATATCGGCCAATAGCGCAGCGTTAAGCTAGAAATTGCGGATTCACCCCGTCTCTTTTCACGTGGTGGCCGCGAAGTTGTAGTATCACGACGGCATTAACTCGCCCTGCAGTGTACTTTAATTGGTACACGCCATATAGCGAACGTCAATTACATCGAGATTGCATTAAATTGAAATCAATTTAACATTCATGAAATCTCGCGTAGGACGTGGAAGGATCGTTAAGATTTATCGATAGTAAAGGCCCTTCCCCGTTCGCTGGAAAGTTTCTCCGCGCCGCTAACGAGAGAAACCGCCGGAAGTGCGTCGATCCGATCGCGATGTATCCACGGGAAGCTCGATCAGTCAACAACCACCGTCGTCCGCCACGAAACCGATCCCGTGTTTTTGGCATCGGACACGTATCTCGTGGGCGGAGATTTCGACGCCACCGTTCTACCTCCGGTTCGAGAGTGGACCGCCAGATTATTCTTTTAATGCTTCCGCGAGTCTCGGACGGGATATTTCGGAATCGGTTTCCGGCACCGCGAAATATAAGTCCGGCCTGTATGTGGGTACGAGGCATGGATATACGGGGACCTGGAGGGTTATTATTAGCGGCGAGTCTCGGCCACTTTTCGGAAACGTGCGCCTACGGATATCCGTTAACCTGGCGAATTAAGGGAGTGAAGATCTCGCGCGCGCTGGTCCACCTGGCAAGCTCACGCAGAAAAATCCGCGGTGAGGAAACGAGAGCAGGCATCTTCTCATATTCTCCCCGGAAGCTCGAGAAAGTGAATAATTTATCTGAAATATATCGAGAAATAATACAGCAATTTGGAGTAAGACTTATCGTCGCAAATATCGAGAAACAAAATGAATAAGCACGATATTGAAAACGACAAGTCATTTAACTTGAGGATAATTACAGAAAAAATAGAATAAATTTTCTCTTTAACGATGTCTTTAAGCGATGAATTCAATAATTTTTGAAGATTATTCGTACATCCCCTTTACATCGCAAGAATGTCACAAATCAAACTTGAAAATTGCGGCTTTTTTCCTGTTTTATATTTCTTATATACGGACTTTTGACTATCTAATATAAAGTACGGGTCAAGAATGATCCAGTCCTCTAAAGGATACGTCTTCCGAGAGTTAATGGCGATGAATCTTCTTTGTTTAACATACTATCAAGACTTGCCGAGTTTTACCATGAGAGTGTTGTACATTGAGCAGACTGATTAGAAAATGGAGCGAATCGATTGAATCGGACGACATTCGCCTCGAGGAAGTCGAAAACGTCGGTGACGAGACAGCGGTCGGCAGGTGCCAAGTCTATCCCGTTTTATTTCTCCGTTGCGCTCGTTTGCTCCTCTCTTTCTCTCTCCAATCGTCGCTCGATCGCTTCATTTCTCTCGTACACGCTCGAAGGAAATGTCAAGTCGGCGGAGCCGTTTCCATGGCTGCTATTTCTGCCAGGTGGCCGATGCCCGAGCCTAACCGACCGTCCGTCCGCCATTTTCCCACTCGACGTTTTTGGTTCAAGATTAATTAAATGCGTCTGGAAATAGTTACGGTCGTCGGAGCCGCGAACTGGGCGCGGAAGCGAAGGGCGCGGACGAGGGGGTCCGGCCAGTAGTGGACTCCACGCACGGTTGGGTATCCGCAGCGCGCGATGTTAATCTTCGCACGCACCTCTCCTGCCAGGAGCAACGAGAGCAAATAGTATACTTAGGTCGCGATCGAGACCTTCTGAGAAATCTCTTCGCGAATTTTTGTTCTTGCAACGTTACCACGGTACCTTATACCATTTATCGTTCTCGTAGAATCTAACTGTATAAGAACACCATAAATTATCGGGAATTTATGATGAAAATATTATCGATATGGGAGATAAAAAAAGGATGAAACTTTAAAAATTGTAGGTACGACGAATAAATAAGATCTATTTTACACATGTTCCCGATTTGGTATCATTCTAGGCGTCGTTTCAGTATAATATCAACGTTTTCTTCATCACACGTATTTCGAGGTCGCAACAGCGGCTTGAGGATAGGCGAGTGTCGCAGAATGAAAGTGACCAGGCCTCTAGACGAGCCGAGGATGGACCAAGGCTCTGGGACGCTGGGTCACGTTCAAACTGAATGGACCTGGAGGCTCATTCATAATCGATACACTTGCGTGATTCCAACCTGGCCGACGGTGCCAACGAAAATTCATTGAGCTGCGAGAGATATTCCAGAAACCTTCACCTCTCGAACGAGATATCAATTCGTTTCCGCGGGTCAGGCATTGCGTCGTCTCGTTGTATGGACCCTTGTATTTTCCGCGAGCAGAACAGAACCTTTGTATAGCCTTCTTTGCGGGCATGTTACATGTATCAAGTTTTTACTTTGTAAGTCTTCAAGTTCGAAGTCTATTGAGCGTAAACGCTAGACGTCGATGACATTTACGAATGCAGAAGCGGCGTCTTAATGTCGCACGTGTTCCGAAGGGAGTGCGGTTAGGGCCCACAAACCGGCTAAAGATAGCAGCCGAAGGGGTCACTTCGCGATTTCTTCTCTCTTTCCCTCCTTTCCCCTCCTGACCTTCTTCGTTTTCTCGCCCTCTCTTTCTTTCAAGATCGCAATTTATAGAAGCACTCGGCACCTGTCACCTTCCCGCGGCTCACCGAGGACGCGCGCATTCTGCCTCCACCACAGGCACCGG
Source organism: Aphaenogaster rudis (assembly GCA_003063815.1). Taxonomy (NCBI): domain Eukaryota; kingdom Metazoa; phylum Arthropoda; class Insecta; order Hymenoptera; family Formicidae; genus Aphaenogaster; species Aphaenogaster rudis. The sequence goes on from NJRL01000849.1 coordinate 12,439, forward strand.
CCACAGGAATAGCCGACGGACCCCTTCGTGTCCGACGGGGAAGAAACAGCGGCGAAGGAGCAGAAAGGAGAATACTTTGAAACATTTCGCCGCATATCGCCCGCAGTTTCAAAACAACGCGCGTTTGAAGCGACGGAATGTCTTCCAGAGAAACTGGAGGAAGAAGCTCCGTCTTCCATCAACCGTTTTATTTTGAGGAGGTATCTCCGAGGATTTTCCGCGAGACGAAGATTTAAAAAGATACGAGAATTTTTTTTTGTAATTATTTCTTCTAACCCAAAGTTTGTTCAAAGTTGCTTATTCAAGGGGGAATAGGAGGTTTGTACAGTCAAATTGAATGCGAAATTTGTGAATTTATTCCAGGAAAAGGAATAAATGGACACAATTCTTTGTTTAGGTGTATTTTATTATATTTGAGATGTAGAAAATTAATTTGTAATACAAAACTTATTAGAAATATAAAAGTTTTTGGAAAAGGCCCGAAAGCAGCATCTTTCAAAAGTTTTTCAAAAGTTACTCGAACACCAAGATAAATATCGAATTAAGCTTTATAGAAGTTATTTATTAAATAAAGGTAATGTATAAGGCTCACAAAGATTTAAAATCAATGAAAATTAATATATGGCCAGGCTGGATATTAGTAATAATATCATAAAATAAAATCAATTATGAAATTTAATATCATACATTTTGACCTTTAATTAGGTCATCTTCAGTGTATCAAAAGAAACAATTAGGTCGTTATAATGATTAAATTAAACACAAACATAAATTAAATTTGCACGCATACTGTATATAAAGGTGTCCTTGATGTGGCGGTGTTAAATATGTCAAGAGATTGCCGTTAGACAGCAAGTCGATGATAAAAAGAGATATAGTTCCATAAGTTCCGCTGTCGATAGCGCAGGATCATAGGCGTCCACATGGCGAGGCAAGAGGGGGCATTTGCCCCCCTCCCCTGGAATCAGCAAAAAATTAAGCATTTGCTCTCTCTTTGAATTAAGAAAAGACAAAGTTGTGCTAACCTTGCCGATCTCTGCCCTAATCCATAGGATTATAATTTCAAAAGGTGTATAAATTTCAAATTATAAGTATTCTAATTCTGGAAGTAATATATTTTGAATCATGCGCCCCTCCCGAAAAAAATCCTGCGGACGCCATTGCGCAGAAAGTCATCGTGTCAATTTTATAAAAACAGGAAAACTGATCAGCAATGAAATCGTGTACGCAATCACAGAATCGTAGCAAACCGCGAGGTGCTCGAACTTTTCTCGGACCTGTCTTCAATAACAGAAAACTCCTATATTTTAAATAAGTTTTGTATCATAAATTAATTTTCTACGTCTCAAATATAGTAGTAAATAACACCTAAACGTAGAACTAATCCCATTTATTCCTTTCCCTGAAATAAATTCTCAAATTTCGCCTTCAATTTGACCATACAACCTCCTGTTCCCCCTTTAGCGCGATTTCAAGAGAAAATTTAAAATTAGAAAATCAGATGCATTTACAGTCCTCTGCAGGCGTGAATATCGACACATCCGTCATGTCGTTACACTATACGACGCGTGCAACGGCAGTTCCTGATTACACGACAACACTCGTTAGTACACGGAACAGCGAGCGCGACGTTAACAGGAAGCGCGCATCCGCGTGACCTGCGACGGGCGCCGTACCCTTTAAGTATTAACGGCGGCGCTCGCCCTACGTGATCCTCGTGCTTACAACGCGATTGCGCGCTGTCGATCGCGCGATCTTCCGTTCCATAATCACCGTGCTTAAGTTAACGCGCCGGCGACGATCGGAGATCACGCGCGAAGAAAGCGGGGACCGCCCGCCGCGAGCGATCCGACGCCGAGCTCGCCGCACCGAGGCTCGAGCTATAAAATAGATATATAGTATCTCGGAATTACCGAATCTACAAGTGGACCGTAAATCAATTCGGAGATGATCCCGCCATTAAATTAACAAGATGGGAAGTTTGATTTCGACCATTTGAGTCGTAAAAAAGGCTGACGTATCTCCCTATCTGTTGAGCGCCGCGCTTTAACGAAATTTATCGTTTCCTTTGTGCGTGCCGCTGCACACGGGGGGAGGGAACGGGATGCAGCTTCGGACCAGGAATGTCAGATTGGGCTAGTTTTTGCAATTTGGGCTCGCAAAATCTTATAACGACAAACAAAAATGTTGGGTGGACAAAAATGGACAAATCGTGGACAATCGTATCCTGCTTCGCAATGTTCGCAATTAATGAAAAATGTTCATGGTAGTGCTGATGTCAAATTTTGCCTAATTTTTTAATTTGGTCATAACTTTTTTTTGAAGGGTGGACAAACGAAAATGTTGGGTGGACAAATGTGGACAAATCGTGGACAAACGGATGCCATTTACATTTTATAAAAACTCGCATTTCGGGGTGCTAACTTCACAGACCTCGATAATATTCGGACGAAGCAGCGTGTCGATCGGCGTCGCGATTGCAGTTGAGATCTGTTCTGAATTATTCGCAAGCCTGGGCGACGTCTGCGACAAATGCCACCCTCGCGCCGTTTACGCGTCGAGAGCAAACACAGACGGCAAAAAAAGCAATCTCGCTCGTAAAGGGCGACGCAACGTGTTTACCGCGCGCAGGTTCGTCGTCGCGTCAAAGTGCAGTGCCCATCGTGGGACGAACGTTGCAACGTTGACCGTGTCGCGCTTACGTAAGCCGCGGTCTCGGAACGTTTATGTTGGAAATCAGGCGTAAATGCATTTATTTATAATAGTTACACATAGGGTTCTAAATGCGGAAAATTTCCGAAAATATTCCTGGAAAATTTCCGGAAAACTTTAATGGAGGAGAAAATTGGAAGTTTTTTATTTAAACTGATTTTCTAAAAGAAAAAAAGCTGATTATTGTAATGTGTATGTAAAATGAGTTATAAAATAATAACTTGATTAGTTACTTTAAGTCACTTTTAATAATGTTAATTATTTTCCATAAATAATTGCTTTTAATAATGGTCTTGGAGAATAAATAAAAGCCCTGCCTGACATGTGTCAATGCACCACTGGCTAACATAATCTTCTCTATAAGTAAATACTTCTATAAGTAAATACTTCTCTAAGTCATCTATACAAAACTTTTTAATGCTTCAGAAAAGACCAATTTATCTTGCAAAATCAAAAAGCAAACAAAATAAATCCTCTTTTATTAATTTGAATAATTAGCTTCAATATGTTCATAGTAAGTTTACATTGAAAAATCACAAATCGATATATTGTCACCAATAGGCGCAAAACTGATCATCCAGAACTAAAACAAGCATTTTGATGTCACATATTTTTAATATCTTTTTCATTTTTTACTAATATTTTCAATTTTTTCCTGTTTTTAGAACCCTAGTCGCACACTTGCTTTATATATCTAGATATTACAGACACTTCCTTGCGCGGTTACAGCCTGTAATTAATAGCTCGCAAAATCTTATCACGATAATTACCGTAATCGTAGTGATCATTCATTAGGGATAAAAACGAAGCATTTCGCGAAAGACTCCTCTTGCGGGATTAATGTCACGCGCGTGTGGCGGAAGTTAAGATCGGCCAACTGGTAAAACTCGTTTGCGAAGCACCGAGATATTTACATTCACGAATTGATGGACGTTAATTGAAAATTGCGGGTTTTTTTTATTTTGTCTTCCCGATGATGGGAGCCGCGCGAGTCGCTTTCGTCTCGTAACCCCGATTCCCCGCGACTTCGTCGCGTAACGTTGGCGATACACGACGACGGAGCGACACAATCCTATTTTTGCGAGTGCACCAGACAGTTGGACGTCTCCACCGGCGGTTCTATTTGCGTATCATAGCGAACCGTGAGCGGCGAGACGTAAAATACACACGGGACGCGGGCATTATTAGCGCGATGTCTGTTGTCCGCGTTCGCGAAGTTTAATATAAAGGGATGGTTTTCCTTTTGCATCTGTCGCCGTCTCGCAGATTTTACTCGTTAGTGCATCGAGATTCACTTGCGCTTTTTCTAGACGCAAAAACGAAAAATCATACTGTAGACGATCATTTAGATCTCTGTCATTTTCTGGTAATCGAACATTACAAATATGCTAATATTTCGCCATGATTACGTGTTGCAAATGTAAAATTTTTACGTTAAACTTTACATTAGAAATTACACCGACGGCCAGAAGTTTGAAATCACATATAAAATTTAAGAATATTCCAGTGAAACGTTGCTTAAAAGTCCGACTCACTCATTTTTTTTTCTTAATTTGAAAGTAAATGGACATTATACTGGGGAAATATAAAATGGATTACGGTCATAAAGCTTTTTTTTCTACAAATACGATGAACTTAAATTATAAACTAAGCATAGAGTTATAAACTAGATTAAGAAACTTAACTTATAATAAACTTGTAGCTAGATTACCTATATATTAGTACAAAATGTGATTAAATGTAAAGATGACTACTTTGACGAGTCTCTTTAGTGCTGTTCATCTTGTAAAAAATATTTTTTATAGAACTTTCGAACATTTTATATTATTGAGATGGGGAGGGGGGAATCTTATAATATAGATGCTTGTTAGCATCAGTATTATTAAATTAATTATCAATTTAATATTGTGATATTCAAAGAGCTGCGTTTCAAGACCGAGTTATAAACTAGATTAAGAAACTTAACTTATAATA
>NJRL01000849.1:63819-80592 GCA_003063815.1 Aphaenogaster rudis
CTTCAGTTATCAAAGGATCACGCATTAATTATATGAAAAAGATGGCCCCCGTTAAAATCGACCAAACTATGGAAAAGTGTACTTTGGATGATGCCGATCAAAAGTTCAAATGAGCATGACCTTCAAAATATGCTAGTTTTTAAGCTACGAGCCCATAAAGGTAATTTTTGTCTAAAAATGAGCCCACCAATATTACCTTTATGGGCTCATAGCTTAAAAACTAGCATACTTTGAAGGTCATGCCCATTTGAACTTTTGATCGGCATCACACAAAGTACATTTTTCCATAGTTTTGGTCGATTTTAACGAGGGCCACTTTTTCATATAATTAGTGCGTGGTCCTTTGATAGGGAGCAATTCTATTCCAACTACAAGGACGACTTACCTTTGAATCTTTCCATTACAGCATCCGATACACCCCAACTATTTAATAGTTGGGATACTTGATCTATTTTATTATTATTATACTTCTAGAAAACCGTACATGCGGTAGGCGCACCAATACAATAAGTATACGTGGCAGCGTCCCAGAAACAATTACGAATCGAATGTTCGGTTTTACCGCGTATATAAGACATTGAGGAATAGCTGCCACTTTCTTAGTTATTTTTATTAAAGTACGCTTGTAATTTTAGCTAATAAAGTTGTATCTCACAGCAAATGTTATTTTACCTTTAATAGCCAACTTTTAACAATGACAGAAAATTTCGGACTGGCTACTGACATTTAGCTGATATTATTAAATCATTTCTTTGCGTGCAGTAACGTCCGTGGAAGCGGAACGAGGAGGGCTCTTTTGCGAATAATTAGGAACGATCGTATTAATTCATCGAACGAACCCGCTCGTTCGCTCGCTCGATTTAACAATGTGTAACTGTCGCGTAATCGTCGAGTCAATTAGCGACACGTTACACACCGCACGTACATGTTTAATTGCGCCGTCGACACTTTCCGTCGCGCGCGCGTTTGCGGTTTTCCTGCTCGGTGACGGGCCTTTTTACGCTCGTCCGTGAAACGGCCGGCGACGAGCCATCGGGAACCGGGACGAGTTTCCTTGAAACTATAGGCGTCTGCAGGGGCCAGGGGGGGGGGGCAAGAGGAGCATTTCCCCCCCCCTGGAATTTGCAAAAAATTAAGCATTTACTCTCCCTTTGAATAAAGAAAAGACAAAGTTGTGCTAACCTTGCCGATCTCTGCCCTAATCCATAGGATTATAACTTCAAAAGGTGTATCAAATTATAAGTATTCTAATTCTGAAAGTAATATTTTGAATCATGCCTCCCCCTGGAAAAAATCCTGCGGACGCCCTTCCCTGAAACCCCAGTGGAGTTTCCCTGAAACCCACTACGCACTGGAGATTGGGATTGTGCAAACTGGAGATTAGAATTCGACCAATCAGAACGAAAAGAATGAAGATTAAGATTATCTGATTGGTCGAGTTCTAATCACCAGTTCGCAATCCTCAATCTCCAATGTGTAGTTTGACACGTGCTTTACGAGTTTTTCCCCGCTACGTAAATCGCGACTGTTAAATCGCGGCGGCCTCGCCAGCCCAGCCCGGCGCGGCGGGGTGCAATATCGGTCCTTTATTAAAAACCGGCGAGAAGACGCCCGCGGGGCAGAGTTCTTTTTAGCGTAGCGCAGAGAAAGAGAGAGCGGAAAGAATCAACACGGGCCGCCTCGGCGATCATCGATATCGGATTACGCGAGTAAGCACTTTATATTAAGCCAGCGGCGATTCGTTCCGTCTTTTTCTCTTTTTTTCCCCTCTCTTTCACCCCCTCCCCCCGTTCCCTTCCCACGACGCCGCGCGCGCTTATTAACGTCGCTATCGATACGCCGCGCCTTTTCCGCGGATCGTTATGATAAGTGGGCAGAAATCGGAACCGCGGCGCGTTTTCCCGACCGTCCCACCCGATTCGCGCTTCTGAAGCTCCTCCAACGCGAAGCGCGGGCCACGCAGTTTACATTATTCCGGGGAGGGGGGAGCGCAAAATTCGCGACGCACGATACGTGTAATTCAGCGTCGAGCAGCGTTGAACAAACGTATCGTCGAACATTTCAACCGGGCGGGCAAACACCCAGAGGGAATCGGGGGCTAGCTAATGTCTATATGCGCACCAACGTGCACACATGCGAGCGTATACACACACATAGGCACACGTGCGCACGCACACACGCGCGTACAATTCCCAGGCCGCGTATCTTCCGCGTAATATTATATGTAGCTCGCGACGCGCATTTAGGAAGAGATACATATGCTTGTATGTACTTGCAGTCGTAGGCCTTTATGTAAAACGTCACGGGACGTAACGTCGGCATCTCTAAGGGCCGGTTGTTTCAACTTCTTGCTTGTAAGCTAACTAATAGTTAAATCATATGTCTCTCTTTGTTTCTCCTTCAAATTAGACAAAGATAAACATATGATTTAACTGTTAGTTAGCTTACCAAGGAGTTGGAACAATCGGTCCTAAGTTAAACAATGGTGCTCCTAAATTTCTTAAGCTTAGACTCAATGGAACACTAAATTTCTCTTAAGCTTAGACTCAATGCAACACTATTAACGAGCAATATTGAGAACTTAAGAAGTGTTCTCCTTGGGAAGAGATTAATGTTTCGTTTAGCTAAAGGCAATGCAAAGATTACAATTATTAAATGCTGAAGACGTGTGCTTCGATAATTCATCTTTCTGGCTGCGAGACGCACAGCGAAGTTACCGTTAAGGATGTTTGGGTTGTGCAATACTAGCTAAAAGTTATTAAAATTTATAAAAACTACAGTTTTCTTAGATTCATATTGCCTGGGATTATGAAGTAAATAAATTTACATTACATAAGGAATTAAACTATCGTAAAATAACGTGATTTTTAGCGTCTTCAAAAAAGGAAAGATTTGAAATTAATATTTTTCATAATGACGACAAAAAGTTTTGGTCGTGAATATGTTCTGAAATTATCTTTAAAGCGCTGAGACTAACAATAAGACTGCGTTCCGATATTACAAATTTATGGTACACGTAACGCGTCTACTATAGATTTTCAGCACTGCTATGAATATCGGAACGCAGTCTAAAATGGCTTATGTAATGATGATATTTTGCTGCAATTTTAAGTAAATAAAAAGAGTAAATGAATCCAAATGAACTTTGGCACAAATATTTATTAGGGTTTTATTAGTGCATATAACAATTTTGATTTAATTCGTAATGCTCCTTTCTCGTCAAATTTGCAAATAAATGCTACAAAACGCAATTTTACATAAGAATGAAATGAAAATAAAAAATCAAATAACTTTAAAAGCAATAAGAAAATTGTACTTAAATTTTTCGCAGATAATCAGACGTAATAATAGAACAATTTAGGAAAGTTTTACATTTTTGGTAATGTTTTAAGATATGACACACACACACACACACATACATCCTTAAAGTCCCGCTATCGAAAATAATTATTACGAGATCTCGCGGACGATATACGAAGCCGAGATAATTCAATCTACTCTGGCGCACCGACGCGCTTCTTCCTATCAGTAAACTTCCAATGTTTACAAATACAATTATTGCCGGAGGCTTGTGACTTATGCTTCCCACGGCCCCGGGAGTCTGTTTGATTTATCGGGGGCGCAGCCCTCGCCCTCGCGAAATCGTCGGCACCCCATTAGACCCCACCTTCCCTCTCACGTGTCGTTGCAGCGATGCGTCTTCACTTCCGGTACGACACGCGCCGCTATGTCCTGACGCCCCGCCGGTTCTTTCGGCTATGAATCGTCCGAAGAAAACGATCGTGCGCCACGCACTCGGTAAACAGTAATGATATGCGGCGCAGGAAGGCCTGCAAAACTGTCGTAAAAGTCATTTCTCTGTGAAAAAGTTCTCTGTGACGTTAGCACTCCAAGATTTCGATATAATTAATAGATAAAATCAAAAGGGCTAATAGAGTTCTAGTTTAAAAGAGATAATTAATAGAATCCTAGGTTAAGAGTTTTAAAGTGACACGTTTCGAAAAGAGTTCTGACAATTTAATACAAGAGTTCTATTGAAAAGTATTAGAACTTAGATCACTTTTCCTTGAAATAAAAAAGTTAAGACCAATTTTTGTATTATGAAAACGTGAAATTGGCATATATCTCTTCAAGCCTTTATTTTTTGCATTAAATCGTCAGAACTCTTTTCGAAACGTGTCAGGAGCTCTAAGACTCTTTGTGGGGAAGAGCCAAAACTATTAATTATATCGAAATTTTGAAAATGGGATGCTAACTTCACAGAGATGATAAAAAGAGAATTGTATGGTTCGTGATTTATACGATCGTTTCGCTTGCGCTAGGTGCGAACGTGAAACAAGAATCGAGCAATTGCACGAGAAACGGCGACAATGGCAATTATCAACCCCAGTATCAGTCTACCCCGGTATCAGTCGCGCACGGTCAAAACAGCGATTTCCTCGAGATCAGTTCGGACCGTTGCTTCGGGTAAGTTTAAGAGAAAGCTTGTTCCTTTTTTGGCAATACGATGATTTTTTGCAAAACGCAATTTACAAGCCGCTTGCAACGTAACTGCATTTGTGTACGAAATTGTCTTGCGAATAACAAAGAAATGTCGCGCGAATCGTTAAACGGCGTCTGCGAAATTGCATAAAACGAAATCTTGCGTATTGCCCATAGGAATCGAAAGATAAACGGACCGGCTAATAAAAGCACGAAGGACGTCGCCGTGAAGGAAGAACCGACCGATCGAAGCTACGTGGAGCCACTTCCCATAACGAACATATCATCCGCAACGTCTCAGGAGAACGGTAAGAGATTCGGCGATGGCACGTTTTAGTTGAGTATCGAGTATCGAGAAGGAAAACGCGGCTCGCTGACTTTTATCTCCGTATGAGAATCCATCGCCGTGACAAATCCCGGCACAAAAGGATCCACGTGGCGCTATTCCACCCCATAGAGTCCATAAATAATCGGGGGGTACGACGAGGGTACCGCTGTCCATTAATCGAGTCGACTTCCGATTAGCTCTTTGAGGGCCCCAGCTACGTCGATAATGATCGGAGCGTCGCTGTTAATTGTTCCTCGTGTCTATTCTTTGCGCTCGTTAAGATGCATGTAATAAGAAAAATCCAAGGAACCTGCAGCGAATTAACGAGGGGTATTAAGCGAAACGCCTTCGTTGAAGCGATTATATCTGCTTTGTATTTATTTATACGTTGCATCTTGCAAATGCTATTTTGCGAAATTTACTAAAGTAGCGATTATTTTTGTGCGAGAGCCAACATTTCCTATGATCGTTGCGAGGTTCACGGCTAATGCACCGGACTCACGCGTGACTGAGCATGCGTAATTGAATAATTAAACGATGCTTTCAAGTCGAAAGCCATGGCGAGCGTCTTGTAGATTCCAGCAAAAGTTACCGAAAGAAAGAAAAGAGCGCGAGGCTAGAGAGATCCCGGGGGAAAATGTAAGTCGAAAGCTTTCTCTCTCGTGACCCGTGCAGTGCAGAGAAGATTCTCGATGCAAGATTAACAGTGTCTTTAGTAGCTACGTACTAGCTCGAGCTCCTCGAGAATCCTTTTCTCGGCAAGAATTAAGAAACTTTTAATATAATAGAATTTTTATTATTAATTATTATAACGATCGCTAGTACAAGTAAATTCTATTGGAATATTCATTCGCGAGTTACCTCGTTTTATTAAATTCCAATCACATAGAGGATGACATGTAGCACGAGAGCAGGTCATCGAGTAATATTTTAGCAACAATAATTATAATAGATAATGATTTTTCTATCGAAACGCTCATTATGTAATAGATTGTGAACCAAAAGCGAAAATACGTCACCCACCGCCGCCGCCGCCGCCACTCGTCCCGTCCATAAAAGGTAGAGTCAGTGAGGGGTTGCAAGCTCATGCTTTGTAATCAGACCGATTAGTCTTCCTTTATTCACGCACACATACAGTCGCGGGCCGAATCCTTTAGGAACTCGGTTACGCTATATATCCACGGCTCGACACTGTATACGCGATCCTACCCGCCTACTACCAAGTCACCTGGGATTATGCTCGTGCTTCTCTTCGCGTAATTCTCCCTACCATTAAGCCGTTTTAATTATTCACACGTAGTTTAGGTTAATAATAGGATACATTCCCTATCGCCCGTATCGATATCCCGCAATCTACTTACGATCGCGCAATTTATTTTCCAAACGGAAAAACCGTCTCGCGTTTTGCGCGCCGAAACGATTTCTGAATCTTTTATATCTCGATATGTTTATCTATATCTTTGATATCTTTTTTCTTAAAGCTCATCACTACTATCTCACATTATAAAATATACCGAAAATTCTCTTTTTATTTCGGGGAGGAATTAAATCATATTTATTTCATATATTATTAATTTGACAGTTGTCATAGCTGTGAACATAGCTTGTTTTTTTTGTTAGGCACAATTCAATTACAGATACATGATTATTTATTGATTAACGAAACAAAAGGAGAGTTTTGGTATATTTTACAAGTCGTTGTTTTATTGAAAAATATTTCCATTTTAATGTATCTTGCAAGAATTTTTATTACGCGTTTCCTCGCTTCTGACGTCGCAATCTGAGATAATAGTGATGAGTAGCCAGGAGCCTTAAATAAAAATAATTAAACAAATGCGTCGATCGAAGCGGCGTACGCTTTATCGTATTATTCGCGTAAAAACGTATCGCAAAAATTCGTTAGATATCCGAACGGCGGTATCGGCAGAAAAATATATATAGAAAAGGTATGAGATAATCGAGATCATCTTGTTTAGAGGGGACAAACAATTCGGAGAGCGATACGCCGGCAGCGGAATAGTAATAACCGGTTAATGGATACCGATTGGTTTCACAGTTGCACTAATTAATACGAGCAGAGGATTACGCGGATTACAGAGATCGCGACGGTCTATTCTGCCCACAGAGTCACTCCGCTATTCGTTGTGCACGCGTATACGCGGAAAAATTCGCCGAGCGAAGCTTCCATTCGCGTTCAGCTCTATCTTCGATTCACGTGTCGCGGTAAATATTTCGGTCGGCAGGAAAAAAAAGGAAGCGTACGGGGAAGGGTGCGACGATGGAACACGGCAAAACGAGCGTTTTCCCGTACGCTCTGGAAAGGACAAGGCGAGCTCGTCAGGTTTCGCCGCTCGTCAGGTGGGTGGAAAATAGAGCTTGCATTATTAACGGAGCACTATGCCGGAATTCGAGGATCAGCGAGGCAGAAGAGAGGAGAAAAAGCAGGAGAGCGAGAGCGCCTGCACGGAAAAGGGAGGAAGAGCGGCGGCAGCAAAACGCGTTTCTCCTCGTCTGAGAGTGGACGAGAGTGGAAGCCATCCTCTTTTCCGTAGAGCCGAGCCCACCCCGCCCCGCCGCCCTCACACCGGCCGTCGTGTTCCGCCGCCCCTATGACCAGTCCTGAATTCAACCCTTCTCCGGCCTCCCTCGGTGGTGGTACATCGCCACCGGTTTCATCAGCTCGCGATTAATTTTAATCTAAAACCACCCGCAAAGCCTCTGGCCCGCGCTCTGGCTCGCAGGCTGAGGTCAACCCCTTTCGCCACCCCCTGGCGCCGCGCGCTCTCTCTCTCTTTCTCTCTCTCTCTCTCTCTCTCCGCTTTTCGAGAGAGTGCCAGATTGGCCCCAGAGCTTTCGGCTCCCTTCCGATCCCTTGTCCGAGATTCGTCCTACGTTCGCCGAAACGCGGGCGAAGCAAAGCGACCAAGTACGATTGACCTTCTACTGAGCTTCTCTTCTGACACATCTCGCTATATGCAAGTTCGAGGTCGCGGAAGCTTATTAATGCCGATGAAAAAAGCGGATGATCCGGATGTGTTTCGTATCAATCCACGGCGACGCGACTTCTCGCAGTCTTGATACCGCTGATAACAAACTTAGCAGTCGCCGAAGACATCTTGGCGTATTATATTCCTCTTTCCGCGTTAAACGATCTTCCGAATTAAACTCACGCGACTTATCGCCATCCATCGGGGCCCAAGTAGAACACAAAAGTCATGATGACGTCAAAATGATGCTAAAATGACGTCTTTGACATTATTTTGAGGTCATTATGACTTCAAAATGATGTCAAAGGCGTCATTTTAGCATCATTTTGACGTCATCATGACTTTCTGTTCTACTTGGGGGATTCGGAGATTCGGAAAATGATCGTTTTCACCGATGCCATCGTCCGGCGAATAGAAAGGGTCCCGTCGCTTCCTCGTGTTTTCGGCGTCGCTTCCGATGGTCCTCGTCCTCGTCATCGGATGCATCGCGACGTCGCTGCAACGCAACGTTTATCGGCGCTCTCCTCGATCGCGCGCGCGGCTTCTCAATTTTTCAATATTCCCCGTGCGCGACTTGGAGCGTAACCGGATTACAGCCCGAGAATGGCTCTTTCGATACCGCGACGTCGACGGGGGTTGGCGGCGGCAGCAGCCCCCGAGAGTAAGAGAAGGAAAGAGAGAGAGGGAGAGAGAGGAGTGCGGCCCGATTAATATACATATCGCGCGAGCTCTCGGCTTTCGATATTTCAGGGGGCACCATCGCGCGCGGGTTCCAGCCCCCGGTGGGCTTTGAATATCCACCAATTTCCTGCCGATATTTGTGTGACGAGAGCGCTTCAACCGGCCCGGCGCGTGAGTGCAATCGGTAATACTGAACGCGCTTTTTGTCCTCTCGAGAATTTCTTCCTCGGCTCTCTCTCCTCGTCCGTCTCCTCCGCCTCTGCCATCACCCCGCGGAAAAACGCCCGCGGATAATCCGACGCTTTTCCCGCGTCTCTCTACGTCGCGACGCCTTCGTCTTACGCGATTGCAGAAGTATGGGGCTTGAAATTTCTTTCTACACGCGCTGAAATGTAAATTCACTCTTCGCGGACTTGATTGCGTATCGATTATGTTATCTTTAGATTCACTTATTTATCGTACCGTAGGAGCAAAGCTTGTTAACCGCCATGATCAGACGTAAATACAGGGTCACCCAGTAATTGCGATACAACTGGGAAGGAGGTGGTTCTACGGTTCAAAATAAGTGATCGTAGAATGATAGAATAAATGATAGAAGATAAATGATAGAAAAAATTTTTCGCGAAGAAGGCCTCGTTTTCAAGGAAAAGAATTTGAAAATTAATCGAATACTCATGCTCTTGATTGATATTTGAAAAATTAAAAGGACAAAATACATTAAAAACAATTTATTCTAATATAATTCGCAGAATACAACTTTGTAACAAAACGGCCAACAGTTTTATATAACGACCAATATTTCTACTTAATAAGAAATAAAATTATTCTTTATCTCATAAAAATTCACTCGTTTGTCTTAAGAATTAATTGATTTAATTAATTATTATTTAATTAGTCCTGATAATAAGCCATACAAAACGTCTTCAGAAAATTGTTATGTCAAATATCAATCAAGTGCACGCGTAATCATTCGATTAATTTTTGAAGTCCTCATTCGAGAAAAATTTATTCCATCATTTCGATTATTAGGCCATCCTGTATATCGAACGTGAAGAACCGATGTCCTCAATCTAGTGTAAAATTAAATTATCGCGACACAAACGATGGCGATTCTAGGATCACGCTGCGTTTTCTTACAGCGAGCAGCCTAATTTATTCACAACGCCAACAGCAACAATACGGCAACGTGACAAGGGATCACAGAGGATCATCGCCGCCGACCAGTCGTCCAGCCAGCGCTTCTTCTTCAACTTCCCAGTGGCAGTCGACCTTCTCCGTTTCCTCCGAGACCTTTCTGCAGCGACAGGAGAACTGGAATTCCGAGACTTACGCGAAGAGAAGCGGCACGCCGACCTGGACGGAACTCGGCACGCAGCTAGACCCCAGGAGCTCGTCCTGGGATCGGCAGAATGGCTGTTACCAGAAGAAGGGCTCGCCCGTTTCGACCTGGAATCCGGACCACATCAACAAGAGGCCGTCGTCGGCGACCGGTGTGTCCGCTTGGAGCGATGTCGCTGTCGGTTATCAGCAACAGCGACGTGGTTCTTTGCAATTGTGGCAGTTCCTCGTAGCCTTGCTCGATGACCCCGCGAATGCGCCTTGCATCGCGTGGACCGGACGTGGGATGGAGTTCAAGCTAATCGAGCCAGAAGAGGTTTGTAGAAAAGTTTCATGACTATGCTTCCTAGATTTCATAATTTTTAAGTGACTGACGCTGTGTTAAAATGATATTTAGAAAATGTCATGAGAAATTATAACAGCTTCTTTTATATATATCTTTCATGGGCGTCCACAAGGGCGGGAGGAGGGGTAAGAGAGACATTTGCCCTCTCCCTCCCTGGAATCAGCAAAAAATCAAAGCATTTGTTCTCCCTTTAAATAAAGGAAGGGCAAAGTTGTGCTAACATTGAAGGAATACACTCTCAAGATGTATAAATTTTAAATTATAAGTATTCTAATTCTGTAACATTTTGAATCATGCCTCCTCCTGGAAAAAAATCCTGCGGACGCTCTTGTTTTTAATTATATATTTATTGTATGTTTTTATTGGCAGGTGGCACGGAGATGGGGCGTCCAGAAAAACAGACCGGCGATGAACTACGACAAGCTGAGCCGTTCGTTGAGATACTACTACGAGAAAGGCATAATGCAGAAGGTCGCCGGCGAGCGGTACGTGTACAAGTTCGTCTGCGATCCGGAAGCGCTCTTCAACATGGCGTACGGTACCGGCGCGTCTTCGGGGATTAGCGGAGAAGTTCCAAGTAGTATGGTACGGAGCCATGCGGTGCCCGGGAAAGGAGCGGGCGGGAACGAAGTTCCAGATTTGATGAAGCACACCGCCGCGGGGTATAGCGACGCGGTTTTCGCTATGTACTCGAATACCGCCGCAGGTATTAGACTCTTCATCGACATTAATTATTTCATATGTCGAAATCCATGCGAAATCCGTATCTAAAATAACATAATGCTTTCATGAGAAATTAATGCACTCTCCTTGCAGTGTACGGATCTTCCAGTCTCCATCATTTGCATCAGTACCTCGGCGGTAACGAGGGTTTCAAAACGCCACCGAGCAGATATCATTCCCATTACTCTCATCAGTACGGCAGCAATCACCATCATCATCATCATCATCCGACTACCAGCTACACCGAGACCTTCCTGAACTACAGTCGATTGTCGTCGCACGAGGCCGCTTTCGAATCGAAGGCGCAGGAACCACCACCGAGGGATTCGTATACCCAGGAAACGGAGAGTACCAGCAGAGATCGGGAGCCCGCGTCGATACCCTACGACAGCGTGCAGAGATCGCAATTACCGGCCCCGGCCGTGCCGTCGCAGTCCTCGATACTGGACGGCGCGGCGAGCTCGAAGCTCGAGCAAGCACCATACACGTGCTTAGGCGTTGGAAGCTGCGTCTGTTAAATAAATGTGATCGAATCTGTTGTTTGCATATTATTCGAAGGAAGATCTCCTATCGATTATGCTTGACGATCCTCGAAACGGAGCGAGGCTCCGAGTCGTCTGGACGTACATGGTATTGTAAATAGCACTCATTTTTCCGCGCTGATTTATCAGACTTCTTGGGGATAGAACTAATAAATTCGTTCGAGCGCGAATTCTCCGATTCGCGTCAATGCGTTATCTCCGATCGTTACTGTGCGCGTGTTCTAGTAGTTTATCGCGGTTGTAATTTATTTTATAAATATTAAATAAATCTCCTTATCAATAGGACGATTATTAAAAATACGACATGTGACTCGTACTTTTTACTTACAGCACGAGCGTAAATTAGAATAATGCGACTTCAATATACGGCACGATTATCCCAAATCTGTTCCATCAAGAGCGAGAGGTAATAAATAAAAACATGAGTGCGGAGCGCGCGAATGCAGCCGTGGAAGTTTACATTGCGAGACGAGAGTTCGTAATCTCGAAAAAGTCGACAAATATTAAATCATAGGACGGATCATCCTCCGCGCGTCCTCGACGATGCGCGCATGTGACGCAAGTGCGCGATCGCGCGTGTATTTTGGGCTCTGACACATGTGAACCGAGCGTGTTTATATCGACCTCTCGCTTTCCCTCGCTCACTTCGCCGGCCGTCCTTCCTTAACGCGCGACGAAGTTTCGCTGACAAGTATAACCGGTGACTTAAGCCGGCTCGTAGTCACCGTCAGCCTTGCGATCCAATAACATACTAGGAACACTTCACGAGTGGAAGCAACGAGATTCGTACTCATTACTGCGTAATTTGAGATAGTACTGTGCGATTGTTCGACGCTATTAGCAGCAGTGAAGTTTTGTTGGTAAGTATTTCTATTTAATTCTATTTTTTATTTCTGTTTTAAATTTCAACTTTACTTTTCTGTCTATTTTATTAACTTCAACATAAATTCCAATTATCTTGCTGATTTAATTTAAGGAAATTGGGGGTAAGATGCCAAGCAACCATGATTCAGAATTCGTTTATAAGTTTATAAATTAACTACTACTTTATGTTCATTTTATAGTGTTTTCTGTATTCTTATATAACAAATACATTTATTTGAATCAATCGAAATATATATGCCAGTTAGCATCATTATTATTAAATTGATTACTAATTTAATATTGTGATATTACTATTCTGGTTCAATTCAAAAGCTGCGTTTTCAAGACCGACATTACTCGGCGCGCAGTTTATTGAACTAGAAAATGTATATAAAATCCCACATAAAATTATTGAGCACTAAGATCCAGCTATGACCGTCGGTAGGTCTTCTCTCGATTTTAATTTGTGTTACACATATCGCGGTCTTTCCTAATTATTATTCGAAATATATATATTATTTCTTTTATAAATTAAATACAAAATGTTTGGTGTCTTCCCCCCAATTACCTTATATATGTATATATACACTACCGCTCAAAAATTTCAGCACACCATATATTTTTACTAACATTTATATATATGCAATGAACGAGTGCATATATATAATGCATCGCTAAGGCATCCATCAAAGGCATAAAAAATAAAATTTTCTGATCTCGCGAAAAAGATTCCATCTCGCGCGTAGAATTTTAATAACGAAGTCGAGTAACGCACACCGCGCCAAGAATGTTGCATTTACAAACGGCGACTGCCAAATATAACGATTAAACCATTCGCCCGCGGTCGGTATTGATCCTTTGCATGTAGCCTCCATAATCCCGAGGACTACGTCAACGATAAAACTGACATACGCGCCTCGCATTCTGATTGACTGTCTCTCCGCCTCCGGGCGCATCCTCTCTTGATGATTGGCCGTGCCGCTCCGAATCGATCGCTCCGTGCACATCGCCAGCTTCCCGAAACTAACTTTGAGCGATGTCAAATACCGCTAGCGCGTAATTCATCATTTCCACGTCTTTATTGAGTTCCAAGCGGTGACAATCGGAAACGATGAAGCGATTAGCAGTAAACGCGCATAATCGCGTTACTCCAAAATCGATTAATATTCATGTCACCGCTGAATAACGCGTATCCTCCTATTTTCTGCTTTTTTCACATGATATTCACCATGGGCGCCCTTACAATTTTTTTCAAGGAAGGGCAAAGTGACGTAAATTTAATACATTGAGGGCTGCCAAACGAATGTATTTTCAAATAATATTTTTAAAGGAAATATTTATGCAGATTTTTATTTTTAATTGTATAAATTTCAAACAAAAAATTATCTGATTCTCAATCATAAAATCATTCTAAATTGAAAAAAAAATTAAAATCCAGGGAGGGCATATGCCCTTCCTTGCCTCCCTTCATGGGTGCCCATGATATTCACATCATCAAGGACTGAAATTAAGCTCGATTTTTTTTTCGCACAGGTCAAAATGGTGAAGACAAAATCCACAGAGCAGGTGGAGGGAGGCATGGGTTTCAAGGACAAGCAGAAAGCGCTGGACACGCTGAAGGTTCTGGACGGCCGCGATATTATTTATCAGTATCACGTAATCACGAGCTTCGTCAGTCGCGCGAAAAGAACGCTCCAGATCACGCGGGACGAGGAGAAGCTGGCGAATCTGCGCGATGCCCTGAAGATCTTCGAGGACTGGCTGACGGATTACAAGGAGAATAACCGAGGAAAGGAGAACTTCGCGTACCTGCCGATCGAAACGATCAAGGCTTTCCGCAGCCTCGCGAAGAAGTACGACGTGTGGGACGACGGGTTCTTCAGGTGAGAAAGAATCATCGCTCGAGGCGCTTTGAGCTGATATCGATTTTCTCTGTTAGGGCATACAAGGGCGAGAAGGGCGACTACAAGAGCCTGCGCGACGTGAAAGTTCCCAATGGAGACACCACGTGGGATATCGAGAGGAACAGGCGCCTGAAAGAGATCATCGACAGGATGAAGGACGAGCACGTTCAATGGTACGAGACGGATGTGGGCGATTTTCGAGGACTACCGACGAAGGAACACGCGCGATGCATCGTGCTCGGGTACAGTCCCGATTCCACGAAGCTGAAAAAGCTGGCGGCTCAAGCGCGCGAGAAATTCGACGAAGACGATGACGACATGGACGTCGAGGAAGAACGAAAAGGCGCTAAAAGAACTCACGATAGCTCGTCGAACAGCGATAGCGATAGCGATAGCGAACCGGAGAAAAAGTGCGCGAGGCGTTCATCTGAAGAGAACGAACGGAATGAAAAGACGGAGAGCGCGCTGGGTTTTAAGGACAAGGAGAAAGCTTTGCAAAGCATCAAGTCCTTGAAGGGCAGAGACGTATCGTATCAGTTCTACGCGATCAGCGGGCTTGTGAAGCGAGCCGAGAGGGTGATATCGTGCACGAAGGATGAGCAGAAGATCAAGAACATGCGGGAGGCTATCGAGATCTTTGAGAATTGGATCACCGACTACAACGTGAACGGTCGATCGAAGGAGAACTTCAATTATCTGACGATCGACGTCGTGCGAGCCTTTAAACTTCTGGCCGAGCGATACGGCATCGAAGACAACGGCTTCCTCGAGTGAGTTTCTAATAAAGAAAAAAATACGTGATGGGATAAAGAATTGTGCGAGATATTGATGAGATATTCCCGTTGTATTTTACAGGGTCTACGAGGAGGTGGACGGCGACTATAAGAAACTTAGGTCTGTCCGATTTCCGGAGTCGGACGTTACGTGGGACGTGAAGAGGAACGAACACCTGCGGGAGCTGGTGAATCACATAAAGGAGACGCACATTCAATGGTTTGACACTGACGCCGAATTCCGAGGCTTGCCCACCACGGAGCACACTCGATGCATCATGTGGGGCTTCAGCCACGACGTTGTCAAGCTGAAGAAGCTCCTCCCTACGTTAAACGAGAAACTTGAACTCGTTAAGTAATGTTACAATTTAATAAATCTTAGATTGTTATTGGATCGCCGTCGGTTTAAAAACCGATACTTCCGATTATGCGTGCGCGCATGACAAAAGTGAGAAAGAGAAAAAGGGACATCGTTACGTGTTATTTTATTTTACGTTATATATTTACATGTCAAATATTGACAAATATTACTATGGCAAATATTATTTGTGTTATAGTTATAAAAGAAATAAATGAGCATAGAACATCGTGCATTCCGAGGATTTCGCGATGCGAAGAATTAAATTAAAAAGCGTAGATCTAATCGTAATCGAAAAGAAAAGATTGTATGTTGTATGTGGTTTATATATATATATATACATATATATATATATATATATATATATATATATATTTATAGAAGATTTTATATATATGTACATATATATGTAATTTTATATTTTACATATATATAAAAATAAAATCTACATATATAAAATATAATTATATAAAAAAAATATATATAATATAGTTATATAGATATAAAAGATGCAGTGGCGTAGCCAGGGGGATAAATTTCTTCCCCCCTGAAATTTTGGAACCAAATATGAAAATATGAAATGAAAGGTTGAAAGCCAGAGAAATGAAATGGTTATTATTAATGGAAATTAAGAATTCTTAAAACCTACCTTAGGAATACAATGAGTGAAGTAATTAGGCTTATCGGTTAAACACAAATGTACATTCACAAAAATTTGACTTCTTCAATTAACTAGAGGAGGAACACAACAGATAATCTAAAACACCTAGACGCATGCTTCTAGTATAATATTGTTATCTTATTTAATTTAAAAAGTTATGAGTTCTGTGATTTTATTTTTTTTTAATCCCTCCCGAAATAAAATCCTGGCTACGCCCCTGAAAAGATGTAAAATTATAATAATATATAATTATATAATTATATTTTATTTTAACATATATATACAGAGTGTCCCAGACTTACCGTATCACCTGTTAATGGCAGGTTCCTGATATTATTTGAAGACAAAGATCTTAATACCAAAATGTTGAGGCTGCTATAGTTTTTGAACAAAGGCAAAGGCACGGAGATTAGAGAACAGAAGAACGATCAGCATATATTTTTATGTCCTTAAATGGTGTAAAGTTTACAGAGGGCGCAAGTGACGCTGTGATACTATTACACTGTGGTACTATACACTGTGGTACTACTATTTGAAATAAACACGCATCATTTTCATCACAAATTTGAAAGATTTTAATTCAATTAAGATTAAGACTGAGAGAGAGAGAGAGAGAGAGAGAGAGAGATTAAGATTAAGATTAAGATTAAGATTATTAGATTAAAATTAAGACTCAAAGTATTTTCTATCATTTCCTATTTTCTATCATTTTGTTGCATTTCCTATTATTATTATCATCGATGAGATACTATTACGTCCATTTTCACCAATGTAGATTAACTTTAA
>NJRL01000850.1:16175-27835 GCA_003063815.1 Aphaenogaster rudis
TAAATGAAAAATTCGCATCTAGATGACATCTAGATTATCTAGATTGTCATCTTGATGCGAATTTTTCATTTTGATTTTCATCTAGATGTTCATCTAGATGAAAACTTCGCATCTAGATGACAACCGGAAAGCACTGGATATTATAGGAATAGGAATTAAAATTTTAGAATCAGTTTCTTCAATGAATATTGAACGTAACGCACAATGGATATTAATAAGATATAAGACATAAATGTGTTATACGAAACACAACATAACTTATTATTTATCTATAGTGTTCATTGAGGAAACTAATTCTAAAACTCTAATTCCTATTCCTAATATCTAATATTCCTCCATTGTGCGCAGGGCCTAACTTTAATCTCTTACTCTTCATATTTTTCTAATTCTTAAAACTAAAAAAAAGAAAAATAAGTTAAACCGAGATTAAAATTAATCTATATTGGTAGAAATGGACATAAATCGAGCGACGCGGGGAGATTGCGCCAATCTGACAATGAGCCAAAGCCCCAAAGCGGTTCCTCCCCTCTTTGCCACCGTATTTTGGCCTTGATTTCCGCGTAGCGTAGTGCCGCTGCTGCCATCGGTGAGCAATGCACGTGACCGACTGTAGCGTGCATTCAAACTTGAGAAAGGCGAGGGGGAGACGCGTCGTGGGTGGTCCACCGTGGTGCGCCGACCGGGAACGCGACGCGTTGTGTGGTCCGGCTGGTTCGTGCGCTTCGAGTGCGGCTGTCGCGTAGAAGATGCGAGACGCTCCGCCCGAGCGAGACGCAGACTTTGCCTCGTGGTTAACCGGGATCGGTCCGTGTGCTCAACCGCACAAAGGTACGCGTCTCTCGCCGCTAATCCCATTGTTTATTCCGCGCGTTTATCTCCACGTGACACTCCGTTTCGAGATTAATTAATCATCTCGTGGAAAAGGCATTGTGAACTTGTGAGAAAGAGAGAAATGGAGTTTCTTTTGTCTCTTCTCGAAGATGGGGGAGAGGAAGGCCCGCTTATGCTTTTGCTTTTGCTTGCATTAAAATACGTTTTGTTAAATTGATTCCCTCCTGAATGTGAAAAACTTGTTTTCCACTCGCAGATGATGCTCTTACTGGTCCTCTGTTGTCTGCTGCTTCGCAATGGCTCGCCTTTGGAACTGGAGCATGGATTTACAGCTAACGACGACGGCGAAAACAATACCTGGAAGGATGTGGACTTGAGCCGGCGTATAATCAAAGATCCCAGTTATCTGTTGGATAGATATCCCATGGGCGAATTGCCACCGGATATCTCGACCTGCCGCAGACCTGCCAAATGTGTTCCACTGTCTAAAAGTACTTGTATGGGTACGAAATTACCATACACGTTTACCACATTGGACCTCATACCAGAGCGCGTAACTCAAGACATTATTGAGGTAGATAAGATTACCGTTTATGTATTCTTCCATTAGTAATGTTCTTATGTTTTTTTCCTATGATAAGCGTGGCCTTTGCGAATATTTAATGCATGTAAGTTAGAAACTTTAGTGTTGCGAAGCTCTAAGGAATAAGCCTACTTTGCATCTATATAAATTGGAAAGTTTAAGTATCAAGATATGTAATTAAGATTGTCTTATGTCCATTTCCACCAATGTAGAATAACTTTAATCTCAGTTTAACTTGCTCTTTATCTTTTTCTAATTCTTAGAACTAAAAAAAGATAAAGGGTAAGTTAAACCGAGATTAAAGTTAATCTATATTGGTAGAAATGGACATTAGTCTCCTCTTATTATACATAGATTTATCTGTCTATAACAGAATGGAATATCAAGATACAAGAATAACATTTTGTTATATCAACTATATTTGAATATATTTTTATTTTAGCTTTTAAAACATTTATTAACAACTGGTTGTTATTGTTTATTATATATGTTAGAATAAATATTATATTGGTTTTTCTACAATGAAAATATATTTTTCTGTATCTTTTTACTTTCAGGAAAGACTGTACTTGTTGCAAGCTTTGAAACATGTGCCAAAATGCTGGGCAGTCGTTCAACCATTTCTGTGCTCAATATTTATGCCGAAATGCACTAATGATACAGTCGAATTGCCATCTCAAGAGATGTGCAAGATGGTATCAGGACCCTGCAGGATGCTGATAAATCATACGATATGGCCGAGTTTTGCAAAATGTGACAATACGAAATTGTTCCCGCGACTGTGCCAGAATGACATTAGGGAATTAAAATTTAATATCTCGGGCAAATGTTTGAAACCTCTTGTACCTACTGACAATGCTCTTTCGATTTTTGATGGAGTAGAGGGCTGCGGAACACAATGTTACGATCCATTGTACACACCTGACGAACACAATCAAATACATTCATTCATCATATGGGCTGCGGGCATCTGCTGCACTTTCAATTTATTCACCATTGTAAGTGACATGAAAGTTACTTATAAATAATATATATCAGTTATATAATTGATATACGTTTCAGGTAACATTTTTGTTAGATTGGAGAAGCGCAAACAAATATCCAGCTTTAGTGATATTTTATATAAATGGATGTTTTATGTTATCTTGCATTGGCTGGCTGGTTCAATTCACTCCTGGCAGTAGGGATGTAATTATATGCCGCAAAGACGGAACATTAAGGACGAGAGAACCAAGGTACATTTCATGGTATATTTCATACATTGTAATGGTCTTCGTGCCGATTTGATTTCATAAAAGATTTATTTTTACAGCGGGGAGAATCTGTCTTGCGTCGTTGTCTTCGTTCTTGTGTATTATTCTTTAATGGCAGCTGTAGTATGGTTCGTTATATTGACATACGCTTGGCACATGAGTTTTCGAGCACTCGGCACGATACAAGATCGAATAGATAAAAAGAGTGCTTACTTTCATCTAATCGCTTGGTGCATACCACTTGTCTTGACAGTAGCAATCATGGCGTTAGGTCGGATTGATGGCAACAGCATGACAGGAATTTGCTTCGTGGGTTACGCCGATCATACTGCAAAGATTTTTGTGCTAGGTCCCGTGTTACTTGCTGTACTAATAGGAGGATATTTTCTATGTAGAGGTAGATATCATTTTTTATCATTGTATTTTTATACCAATATATGATAATAATACATTTTCTTACATTTTTAAATGCTTTCTGTATTAATCTAAATTGTGAGTATTAGTGCATTATTGTATAATGTATTAAAGAATTATTCTTACATCTATGATATATAATGTTGCATATATTTTAGGGCTCTACACGCTTATTCGCTTAAAAATAAGCAGTCAAGAGATTATATCCGAAAGAGCAAGTTCAAAGATAAAACAAACCATTGTCAGAATGGGGCTCTTTTCTATAGCTACTCTTGCAGCTGTTGTTGTAACATTTTACTGTCACATTTACGAAATTCAAAACTCGCAGCAGTGGCAACAAAGCTTCAGGAGTTACATGATGTAAGGGATTTTCAATACATATATAATTATAGTATTATAGCCCCCACATATATAATTATAGTATTATAGCCCCCACTTTGAATATATACATATATTCAAAGTATATATTTTACATAATATTAAATTTTATATAAATATACATCTGAATTCTAATCAGTACTAGGCGCATTATCATATAATGCTGTATTATTTAAATGTAATACAAATGTAATGTAATTGCATTTGTTTAAAGATGCACGATTGCGACAAAGTATGCAGACGTATCTGAATGCAAAATGGACATGAGGCCTAGCACAGGTAAATTGCAACTGCATTTGCTTGCATTATTTTCCACCGGCATACTTATGTCTTCGTGGATTTGGACTAGCTCGACAGTCGATACATGGTGCAGATTTCTGAGAAGGTAAATTTCAATACACGTTAAATACTTGCTGCGTTGATTTACCGTTATCGCTACCAATGCTATTCTGAGTAGCATGTGTTTCCTCCTCATTTGCAGAATCTTCAATCGTGAATCTGAAGAGCCTCCTATAAGACTGAGTAAGCACAAGCTTATCGCGCATTTATTCGCCAACCGGAAGACGTTTAACAAGGCCGGTCGTTTATCCATAAGTTTTCACAACACTCACGCGGATCCGGTTGGACTGAACTTTGATCTCAACTCCGCGGCATCGCAAGACTTCAGCACCACTTGGGCAGCGGCTTTACCCAAATTAGTGACGCGAAGGGGTGCACTAGTCGGCGGCACCACAGGATCTGTGTCTAGTAATAGACGAAACTCGGTGGATTCTGAGATCAGTTATAGCTTCCGATGCGTCTCTATGGAATCCCGACGAAACTCTTTGGACTCGCAGATATCGGTGCAGATCGCACAAGTGAAGACAACACGAAAGGTTGCAAGCCGGTCGCGCGGTCGCCGCGGGAAGAATAGAAGGGACTTCGGAAAATCTCGATCAGCCAAAATTGATCCGCTCTCTAGAAGAGGCAGCACCACTTCTCAAGACAGTCAACTAATGGCTCAAGTTCCGATTCAAATGCCCAATATGGGTAGGAGATTGGGAAACGCCGGATTGGACGAGCGAACCTTGAAAATTATTGATACTAAAAACACGGGCATGCTATTGCCTTTTTTGTTGAGAGGTCAGAGCGGCAGCGACGAAAATTTAAGCAGCAACGAAAAGAGACATCAAGATATGACTGATAAGGACGTTGACGTAGAAGTTGGCAACATGGAAAAGGAAGATGAACAGGATAGTGACAGCGAGAGCAGTCAGTCGGAGGATGAAGTAAAGATGTTAGATCCAGAGAATGCACACGAGCGTAATAAAAATAAAGAACGTAGCAATAAGAATTGTAAAACTTATAATCATGAGGGTGATAGAAGAAATCGCGAGAGCGGTCATAGGAGCAAATACGTTCTGCAGGACGAAGCTATGTTGAAGCACCTGCTTCAGGAGGCTAGCGATATTAAAGTGAAGAATGAAAATGAGAAGAAAGATGTATACAGGAAGGCTGTGATGAGCGACTTGGATTCTAGTCTTAACTCGTGTTATCCAGAGTTGACGAGATTGCTGCAAAGCGACGGACAGACTAATGCTAGAGAGATGGCGACGCAGACTTCGCTGCCGCTTGATATACTGGAGATGGAAGAATTAAAGCAGAGTATCGACGAAATAATTAATAGCAGACATTGTAGTTCTAAAGGGACTCAAATATCGCCACAATTGAAAAAAAGTAAGAATATCGCGACGTAAGACTGAGGATTATTTTTTGCTTTTTTAAATGTATATTGAGAAATGCGCGTATAAGGAAGTGCTAGGTAGGTATAATTTATGGAAATATTAATCATCAGTAGAAACATCAGTCATATTGCAGTATTGATCGAATCATGTTTTCACTTTTTTCTCTTACCACTTTTATTATCATTATAGTATTTTTTTTAACAAAAATGGGATCAAATGATTTTTATTGGTTGTTTTTGACGTTATAAATTATACGTACGATACAATAACGAATCGGGCTAAATAGTTGAGAAAATGTTGATACAATAATAACAATACATATAAATATTTTTTCACATTTTATTATTATCGCTAAAATAGTAATCAAATCTTAGTACGATATCCATAACTGACAACTCGTATCGAGTGCTAGGTAATTAATTTTTAATTTGTGATTATACTAGAATTTTAAATATATCACGTTGTACATATTTTCCCGCAAAAGTGGATATTATTGTATTTCTAGTATTATATGTCTTCCAATGTTTGTAAGAATGTATCGGACAGTCTACGATAGTAAGATATTCTGTGTGTGTGTTTGTGTGTATGCGTGTGTATGTATGTATGTATGTGTGTCGAGTATGTTTATACATTTATTTTTTTTAACAAGTGGTTGAATAAAACGCGTTTTATAATTCTCAAGTATTACATTACTGATCTATTTTCTATAAATTAGTGGCTACTTTGGAAACAAAAAAATCCGTTCATTCATTTCATATAATTGTAATTTGAATCATATTTGTAGAATGCAGAACAATGAACATTTTTCATTTTAATAACTAATAAATAATTTACTTTTACATTAGCCACATTTTATAGTCACAGAAAAGTAGATCGAATTACTTTTATGTTTATACATATATAAAAGTAATCCGAGATATATACGTATATATAATAAATATACATATATATTACTACGAAACTGTAAATCGCATTTTGTTGAATATTCAACGGCTAGTACAAATGTCTATTGGAAAGTACTAATTATATAAGCTGTGTCTCTTTGTATCATTGCATTTTATATACATTTTGTAATAATTACAAATATATTTATGTATTCTATTTTACATACTTCTTTCATATTTAGCCTAATTATTCTCTCAATATTTTTAAATGTCTCTAAAATTTCACTATTACAATATGTATACGTGGAATACGAAAATGTATATTACTTTCTCTCCAAACACGTTAAAGTTCATTGGTTGTATTTAAGATGTCTTTCTTTTCCGTCTTTCCGAGAAAAATCAGAAATAAAATTACCATTTATATTTTTATTGTAGCATATCGAACCATTAGCGAGACACGCTCTGTAAACAATGCATAATTCTTTCTGACATACATCTTCCAATTTAAATTATATTCTGGCAGGAAACAGATATCAAGAGCCTATCCATTGAACATATTTAATAAAACTTCTAGGAAAATATATGTTGCGACAATCAATATCAATTCTTAGGCCGTACATATTATTAAATTACTCACTGAATTAAACTTATACCAATAATCATACATGGATAATCATATATTTTCGTCTCAACGTAGGAGTTAAAATCTTCTTTCCGTAAACGTACTAGGTTTCGCCAAGGCACTTCTCACTTGTAGCAAGAAAATGGCCTCGGCAACGTTATCCCCGGATGATCGGTACATTACGATCGGTACATTTAAGATTCCCTCTCGTCCGTCCGCCGTTTCTACGTTTTCAAATCCTGCTCCACGCTCTCCGTTACCGCTACGTATTTTTTTCCTACACTCGATCACACAAATATATCTGGACTTTAGTTCGGGCAAATTGTCACGTACGCTACATCATACACTATATATATGCATATATTACACACGTATTCTACGTGCACCGTATTAATATAATTTTATTGGTAAAAACAATATGATAGGTCGTTCGCTACGAAAGTACAAAAATAAGTATTATCGTGGGCGAGGGGGATTGATATGAGGTACATATCGTTTTATTCGCTCGGCGCGCAAGAGGAAAGAGAAAATGAGAGAAAAAAATGCTATACCCACACGGATTAGTCTCCCTTGGTCCGTGATCATGTAGAAATGCATTGCACCTTGCATGCTGCTCCTTGCTCATTCGTGTTATCTCCACCGCGCCGGGGTTAACGATTGCGCGAGCCTCACTGTTATACCCTAAATTGCGCCTCGCATGCACATACACAGCACTAATATTCTAAATGACATTTACTTCTGATAAATGATACATCGTGCATGCTGCGGAGGGTGTAGAAAAGATCCATTTTGTTTATTCACCAACACCGCAGGCGGCAGGCAGATGCGGTTTTTATCACCCGTTAGGGACGCTTGGGCGAGGCTACTTGGATTTGGCGTGAGATTTTTTATGCTTTGTGTATTCGTTACCCCAGATGATGTTGTTCAGCGTCTCCCCGACGAAGTATAGGATCGTGCAGAACGTCAGCAGCACGGCGAAAAACACGACCCGTAACGGCTGCGTCAACACCTCCATTATGGGATATACCCAGACGCCGCTTTTATAGTAAATTACGTGTATCCTGAAATTGAAAGATAGCGTAATATTCTTTGCACCTGGGCAAATGAGGCGTTTAGTCTCTTTCTTCTTCGTGTTACCAAGAGTTACCAAGAGTTTCACTACAACTTTCTTCTGGAGCGATTAGAACTTCCAGAACTCCTATCTTCGACAGATACAAAATTACCGCGTTGAAATATCTTGGCACCTCTCACCCTTCCTCTAAACTTGTATTACATAAGGTTACTGACTTATCTCCGTAACGCGTTATTATCACAACGAAGAAAAGCGGATATGCGCAAATCCGTTTCACTCACCAGACTAAGTACGTAAGCATGAAGGTAGCGAGTATTCCGAGGCTGCGAGATCGCTTAGGATATTGCCGTGGTGCGACGATCATCTCTAACACCGTCGTCACCATGATCATTGTGTGCATTAAATGGTTCAACCACCATGGAAAGTACGGATCCAGCGCTTTCGGCAATACCAGTTCACGGTCCACGAACATCAACGCCCAGAAGGTCACGCCGACGAACTGCAAGACAACAAAATCAGCATTACATTCGAACTATTTAACATTTATCGTTATAAACAATATTCCCGTAGCAGATAGAAAATTATATAAAATCTGGCATATGTATATGGTAAAGTTTATCACGAATCTTCACATGCGCGAGTAGCCACACTTGTATAGAAACCGAGAGAGAATGAAAATATTCCTTCCTTAAAAAAAAAAGATAATTTTTTAATTTCAAATATTTCACATGTATTTTAAGTTAATGTAATTTTTTAAATTCTTTAAAGTGGCAGAATTCTTCAGAATTCTTTAAACTAGAGAAGGATATATATACGAGGATCGTCTCCGAAAAATAAGATACGAGTCGAAGTTATATGAAAATTTTTATTTAAAAAAATCAGAAGAAAATAAAATAAAAAAACATACAAATATTTATTTTTCCACATAGTCGCTATAAGCGTTGAAACATTTATCCCAGCATTTCAGAAGTATAAATATTTCTTCACGGTAATTTTCTTTCTAAGAGATTCATAGAATACTTTATGAACCTTGGACAAGAAAAACCATGAAGGAGTTTAAACTTGTGAAAAGCTGGGAATGAATGTTCTGAGAAATACTCTCAATGTTTTAATAGTGACTATGTAGAAAAATAATTTTTGTATGTAATTTTTATTGTATTCCTGAATTTTTAAAATAAAAATTCTGATATAACTTTCATCTTCTGTGCTTTACTTTTCGGACGACTCTCTTATATTTAAGCAATATTTTTCGTTAAGCTTGGACGCGAGGTTGGCATCGCATTCGTGCTTTCGTGCAATGCGTTCGCGAGACAAAATGAGGAAAGCACGAAGAAACACTATTTGAAAGGGAAAACTTGCTTTTAACATGCGACATGTTAAATAATAAATTTGTACGCTAATATACAATATTTATAAATTGCGAATACTATGCATAGTACGGTTCGCAGAAGCGAAATCGATTCTTCTTTTGCTGTTTGTTCAGTGTCTCGAAAATGATATTCTTCTCGCCCTCTTCATCGGAAAATTAAACTCATATCTAAACTACCGACTCTTTCCGTTCTCGATTCAGTGTGGATGTAATATTGCGAAAAAAAAAAAATAACTGTACTACTCACCATAGCGACGGGAAACCCGAGACTCGCGTGGAAGTAATCCTTCAACTTCCGCATGAAGGGCGGCTTCTTGGGGTTTATGGCATTCGTGCCGAATAGATCGTTCAGGAGACATATCAGGAAGAATATCGCTTGTAGAATCTAGAACAAGTGACATTTCAAAGTGCTTTAACTAACAAGTCAATAAATATTTTTAACGACTGCCGCAGGAATTTTAAGTATCGCTTAAAGTTAACTGTGGTTTAACTGATGTTATTGCAGCATGCTCCCACTGTTAGGACTGGTTTATATGTATTAATAATAAATATGTTAATTGTGGGTTGAAATTTTAGCGAAGAATTGACCAAACAACGCGAGTTTTAAACAGATGTTTATAAAGCGAGTGATTTTTTTATTGCGATTCATTTACTACTTAAAACTTGAATAATATAAAAGGCAAGTATTCATTCAAATAGCGGATGTAAACTACTACCGTAATATAATATAATAAAAATATATAATATAATCACATTTTTCATTATTTGATGTTTCTCTTGTTTTCTTCATCGGATAGATGAACTGATGGAGACTGTTTATACCTATATAGGTTTCCGCCATTTTCGATTCGGCGCTAATTAGTATTTGCATAGTTTAACATTTAAATACCATTCCATTAGATAAAAACATTGTTGAACACAAGCGATAAAGTTATGTAATGAATGGCTTATATTCTCAATGTGCATTTATTGTACATGCTGTACACGTGTATACCATACGTCAAAGAAGTCTTGGATGATAAAATTGGCAAATCGGAAATTTAGATATTTTATTTCGAACATCAATATGCAAAATACATGCGGAACGATTAAACAAACTTTACTTCTAGAAAAAGATAAAAGTTCTTTAAAAGCATATTGTTTTCATTTAAATTCTTTCCAGCTTCTCATTTAAATTCTTTTAAGCCAGATCATCTTCTGATCTTTTTTTTACAATATAATATCCATATAATGTATGGCAATCAAATTTATTATACACTTTGAATTGACATTGTTACATAATATTGTATAACCGATAAATATTTTCCGTAGATGGTCTCACGATTTATACGACTTTATTTGGGTATTTAGATTCAATATTGACGTTTTAGATCAAATATTTACCCGTCAAAACGCTTATCCTACACGTCTGTTTAAGCTTATCAATCGAGTGATGATGTCACGTGCAAGTCACCACGAGTGGCACTTCGACGCGTTGACAACGCAAAAAGAAAGGACCTAATTATCTGCGCTGCTCTCGATATCAAGATTAATTAACATCTAGATTGAGGTTCTTTGAGGACAAAAATAAAAATCTTACAAAAGCTATTTCGATGAAAAATGAAAAACTTTGTTCGGAAGTTTTTATCGCCACCACGATAGTAATTGTCCGTGTTATTCAATAAATGAAAAGTGGACGAGTGAAACTCAGGCTAATTTAGAAATCTTAGATCTTAGGTCGAGAATTTTGATGTTTTTCGTTTTGTTAGATGAAATGATTAATTCGAGTTAAACGAACATTTCAGCGTAATTATCGATGGACGCTGCACACAAGGCAGCCTTGCATGACACGTGCCTCCGTTTCGCTGCATAATGCGAAGTGGTGCTTAAACAATTGAATTTTGCTCTTTACGAGCGGTTTGATGGCGGCAATTCGAGCGTGAAATGGTCGAGAGTATGTCATCGTTCGGCGGTAAGTGACAAAATGCTCGAACGAGTGTAATCTCGTCGAATGTGTAGAGTCACGCTTTTGGCTCAACGGACAAATTGAGTGTACTCGTCTCTAACAAGCGTATTTTTGCATCGCTCGTGAGATAAATGTCAATTGAAAGATAAACAACTCCGATGTAATCGTATTAAATGCGTGTTGCGTTCATTCATATCTAGACGTGACATATATTTAGTAGTCTAGAGCTTTAGCCATTTTGACAGTCTTTGAAATAACGATTATTTTTACGAAATTTTAATTTTTCTTACTACACATGGCATAAATTTTTTCTTATATAAGATACAATAAGTAACATAGTTGCGTATTTCTTCAAATTAAATAATATTTTTGTTATTATAAGGATGACAATATCAAGAAGTTGCTTACAACAAATAACTATCATTTTGCGATAAGATAGTGGACAGAATGAAATAAATTAATGCTGTCCAAGATTTGTAATTTTGAGCATTAGCTTGATATGTGTGTATCGACGTTCATGTCTGTTGCCTTAGTTTTTTTAGTAAGAACAGAAAAAGGAAAGCAATAGGCGTGAATGTCGATACA
>NJRL01000851.1:0-14932 GCA_003063815.1 Aphaenogaster rudis
ATCCGTTAATTTTAAAATCTAAGACCACACTATTTAACTGTCACTAGAAAACACAAGCTTACACAGCCGACTAGTAGCCCTCGGCTGAGTACGGATGTGTAGTGTTGTGTCGACGATTACGACAATTGGAACGCAACTTGTGTCGCCGTGTGTACAAAAGTGTCTAGGGATATTGCAATTGGAAAGCACCCTATATTAGATCTAGTACAATCGTACTATCCAGGGGGGTTTTCCAGCAACCGACACAAATCGACACAAGCATCGTTCTATCTTTCTTTTTTGGCAATGAATAACAAAGATAAAACGATACTTGTGTCGACTCGTGTCGCTTGCTGGAATACCCCCTAGATAGCCAAATGCAGTGAGTTTGCTGTCATGTTGCCAACAATCGTTGAAGCAACTAATTTTGACAAACTTAGAACAAGGTGAGGCATTATTGTGTATGTCGAACTGAATTAACATGAATTCTAATTCTAACTACGGCAAATTGATGACAACGTGTTAGGATGCGATCAATTTCATATTGTATCAACATTTTGTTAGCAACGAGTTACAATTAAAAAACTTCATAGCTTGAAAACATATACGCAATAATGGATGGAAATCATTATATATGTGTTGTTGCCGTCATGTTTTCATCATGATGTTTATTGTTTAATATGGAACGACATATCATTCGTTGCTGTCATGTTGCTGACATGTTGCAGACAACATAACGTACCAGTATTGCGGACCGTTTACTCTTGAAATTTCGTCAACTGATTGCATGTATAAGCAGTCATGTTGCTGCATTCGTAACGTGTTGTATTTCAATGTCAGCAAATGTACAGCAAATATATAACAACACATGCAATGCATTAGTTTGCTCAAAATGCTATTTCACGCATCTGGGTAACACTGGCAACGCTGTTTAGTAATATATTTACCCTATATTTTTCACACTTTTTTGTTAATAACTTTTTAATAAGCAACGAGCGATGATTAAGTTATAAGAAAAAGTTACTCAGAATTATGTCCTTGACAACATATATCAAGGTCATTGAAATCGGTGAGGTCGCCCTTAATATTAAGTTTTACCTGATTTTTTCGGTTTCTACGAAAAAAAATACATAAGGAAATGTAGAAATAAAACGATCCCCGAGTGCGAAAACGCTTAAAAGTTGTACCCTCCTTTAAAGTTTTGTATATACCATACATATGTGTGTTAAAATATAGAGGAAAAAAGTTTTAATAAATCACAGTCGTTCGTAGTAATAATAATATATTTTGCCATAAGCGTTCGCTTTTCTAATTACAAAAATAGCCTTGTTGATCATTAGGAATGTATACATTGCAAAATCGAGGAATGTTGAGAAAACGGTTGACTCAACATTTTTCTAATCCATATTTCTCATCTCCCCATTTTTCAACAACCATTAACATTAAAACTATCTCTTTTAATCTCCTAATATAAAATATTTCCGCTTTACAAAGCGATATTTTGCTTAAAGCACAACGCTAATACACCTTGAAAATGTGCTAATTAAAAAGTAGATTCGACTTATGGCGAGTGATTTGTACATGCGATATTTTTTTTCTTACACTTTCATATACATTTAAAAAATAACGCAAAAATTGTAAAGAATTATCTAAGAAAAGCAAACGATTATAATAAGTGCCCATACCTCATAAAAACCTAGATAGCACACGATATCCAAAGAATGTCCATAGGATGTTCTAAGGACATTGAACGTTCTTAGAATGTTCTATGGACATCTTTAGGAGGTCTGTGCTATCTGGGAAGTGGACCCTGAAATAGTTGCTTCGCGATAAAGCTACGGAAAGTGTAAGAAAATGCGGCTAAGAAAAACAAAGCTTATAAAATTATCATATTATATAGTCATATTTAAGATTAGATATACATACTTATCCGAATTAAATCCAATGCAATTATATCGAATGAGAAATTTACATTGTACAAGATTCAGAATTTTGTATTAAATTTAACACTGTACATGTTTGTATAGTGTAATCCGTACATATCTAGTTATCATTTAGAATAAAAGCATATTTCGCATTAAACATATAGCTAAACATAATTAGATTGTTTATATCTTGATTGCGTTTTGGATTTATTGGATTGTCAAAAATATCTTATTGCTATTGGGTTGTGCACTTTTGTGTAATGCAAGACATATATCAAATTGATATTCGGCAATGAAATGCATTTTGTGTCATTAAATAGCTTCATTCGGCGAAAAGTTCAATACAATATATACTTCATATAAAATGTTAAACTATTTAGTTAAAAACATAAAAATAGTATTGGAAAGTTACAGAATAATCACATATGACTTAAGATTTATGATCCCTTACTGTAAATATGTTGGGTCATGGTGTTTAAAGTAAAAAGTAAATTTTGTTTATTGTATTATATATTGAAATAAATTGTAGACTTTGTATATTACCATTCGCATGATAATATGAATAGTAAAATATAAATTATCGTTTTTATTGTTCTTCATTAATGAATAAATGCATCGTATATATATATATATATATATATATATATATATATATGTATATATAATAATAATAATACAATAATTATAAAATTTTATGTACACATGCGCGTGTAAAATTTGTATCTTATGTTCCCAAAATATTAAAAAAAATTTTTATAACAATCAAGATTTACAATTTTCTAATAATTTATTAATCAAAAAGAATCTTTGGCATATTCTATGAATTTATTATATGTATATGAGTTATGATATATGAAAACAACATTTGTCTCAATGTATTTATGTTAAAAAAATGTATATGATTTGTCACAATTTTCTAATGTTATATATAATCTAATACAATAAGGGATCAGAGAACTTAATAAATATCATCTGTCTCAAGTAGCTAGTTTTATTATAATATATTTCGAAACAATTTTTAATCCTTAAAATAAATTAAAAAGAACTAAATCTGTATTAAAAAAATATTAAAATTTGATCAATTTCATATGGATCATAAAGATGCTATCTACATATGCATTATTCCTATATTTGCAAGCAAATATTAACAGGATCTTTTTAAAGTTTACGGTAATATTTCAAGCTATTAGGATCCAATTGCCTGATATACGGTTTGTAACAATTATGTGAGCGATTACTTATATTATTGCTTTAAATATAAAATTTTGTTTGATAGATTATTAAGCAAACATTCTCGTGTTACTATCCCACATAAAATCCAATCTTCATTGTTATCTCTATTATTGCCTGGCAGCGTTTCTCTAAGCTTTCCATCTAGAAATCCGTTCCCAAAACGAGTAATTATCACATTGCTCCAATTTCGAGTGATATGCTTTAATACATGCTTGTCGCTTTTTAATATGTTTGTGATAATAATAGTTTCAACCGTGCCTTAAGATTTATTAAATGACAGTATTAAAATATAATTATTTAAGAATATAATAATAATCTCATAATTGTCCAAAAAATTTTTAATTTCAAGGCAATAAAGGTAATCGTCCGCATACTCTTGTGTAACAACTATAAGTGAAATCCAGATGGCTAAGTATGTCGAGAAGATTTTCGTAAAGTGTTTGGTATAAGTTTTGTCAGGTATAAATTTAATGCAGGACATGTAATATCGCTAGCAAAAATATAACAAAGTTTTTCAAAAATATATAACAGGAGCAAATATACCAGAAGCTCAACAGAATCTGATTTGCAAATTCTGCTCAGAACGCAAGCTTAATGTGGATACAGTTCATGTTCATCTGCTGCAATTTCTGTTTGAATCTACTTCCAATTTGTTAATAAACCACTAAGAATTTGCTTATGATTAATGAGCAATCATAGAATTAAGTCTATTTAATTAATTTTTTTGTTCAAAATGCAAATATACGTTTGATATATGTACATAAGTACATATGTACTTAAATATTATATAAAGAAATTGCAGTATTAATGCAATTTAACTTTCGCAACCGATGGCGTAATGATACGCAAATTAAAGACTGCGAACGTGAGACGTAGTTAATCTTCCGTTTGTAATAAAGCATAAATGCTTCTCTGTCGCTCACATAAAAGAATGATATCGAATACATGCGGTGTTAGTATGTAATCATAAAAATGTTAATAAGATAAACAACCCAATCTACACCAACCCACATCTAAACAATCCAATTTGAGTGTTCAGTTAGTTTTAGCTACTATACCAAAATTTTGTTTGTTATCATAAAAAACAAAGTATTTCTATATAAATATAAAATACTAAATTTTAATAAAATTTATGGTATTAATAAATAAATGTACTTTTTCATTTATTCGTATTATTTCACATGATAACAAATAATACTCGGAATTTTCCGATGATTAAACAATTCAAGTAATTCGAATGTCAAGCTCGAACCTTATTGTTTAAATTATTCAAATCTAAAGATATATTTGTACAATTCAATTCGGAATTTAGATAAAATAGCAACGTAAAATTAGACGATATATGAAACAAAAAACCAGGCCAAAATTGATTATTGTTTGGAATTAAAGCTATTTTCACTCGGATTTTCCTCAAGATTAGTACTTTTGCCTATTGCAAATCGATTAAACAGTTCGATTATTTTCATTCAAAGTGTATGAATTGCTCAAAAGCTCGAATGTTTTTATTTCAATCTATTAGAACAATTTGGCCACATAATTTGTGAGTCTGTATATAAACTCTAATAAGAAACAATAAATTTGAGATATTTTACATCATATTTATATAAATTCGTATTTTTCGTATTTATCGTACATTTTGTATTTTTTTAATTTTATGATTAAAAAGTAATTGAAATTTTTTTTTGTAATTCTCATGTTATGTTCTAATATCATGATAATTTGATTTATTAGTCATATATTTTCATAAATATTACGAGATCATTATATTACAAAGATGACAGTATGTTTAATAAAATGAAAATGGAATTCTAACAATAATAATTAAATATTTAACAGAATAATTTGAAATATTTATTGTTCTGTTGTTTGTGTCATCAATGTTGCATATTATCTCTTATTTAAAGTCAGCACCTCAAAGAAAATATTTAATTTATCTTATTATAAAGAAAAACAAAAAAGTCAGATATCAAAAGTTTAAGAAGCTGTATTAAAGATAAACGTCAGACATTTACTTACAAATAGAAATCGTGTTGATATGTATATTGTGCCCAGTCAGCAAAATGTTAGCAATTTGTAAGCAAATTGCTATCAAATTCGATCAAAAATATTCAACAAATTCCCAAGTAGAACACAAAAGTCATGATGACGTCAAAATGATGCTAAAATAACGTATTTGACATCATTTTGAGGTCATCATGACTTCAAAATGATGTCAAAGGCATCATGACTTTCAGTTCTACTTGGGTTAGCATCAACTATGTCCGCATTAAGCTTGGGTTTTGTAGACAAAGCTTGCTAACAAAATGTGAGGCCAAATTGACGCCAAAAACCGAGGCAGAATTTGGCATCAAACTCCGCCGCGTAGATCTTGCTCGGTTTTTGGCGTCAATTTGGCGTCAAACTCCGCTGCGCAGGGAGCAGATCTTGCTCGGTTTTTGGCGTTAATTTGGCCTCATATTTTGTTAGCAAGCTTTATCTTCTTTTTGCTATCAATCTGCCAACAACGTTTGATCTAACAGATTTTGTACCAAATTTGATGTCAATTTGGTTACAAAATTTGTAGCGAGCAGCTTGGCAAATTTTGCTATGACAGATTTGGCTGACTGGGTGTATATGTGTAATTTTTATTAAAATAAGATTGAAAAATCTGTCTACCGATTCCAACAAATGTTAAAATCTATATTGACGATCAGTTCTCACAGATCATTGTTAACATTTATAGACAACTCAATGTAATCAATGTTACGTTGCTTGATTTAAATTTTCACTTGTTTTCTCATCAACAGAATATATTATAAAATCAATTATAAATCTGTACCTCAGCGGTAAAGGATCGTATGTCCATTTTTTTGTCAAAATTGAGTTAATACTTTTTCCAATATACCAGGAGCTTAAACTTTAATATAGTAAAGTAAAAGATGTTATGTCCATTACGACTAGTTTCTAAGATACAACACTTATTGTTAGACAAAGTTGTACTAAAAATTTTTATATAGATAAAAAATAATAAAAAACAAAACAAAAACAAAAAAACATGTCAGTTTCATTGCTTTAATAAATATTCAAAAAATTAAATTACTACTTTTATATCTAAAAAATACACTCTTTCCCTATTTAAAACTTTAAACCCTGTTTTCTCTAAATTTATAATAATGGATATACGATTCTTTATCTCTAAAGTACAGAAATATGCATTTATGTGTCCGACTAGAAAAAAATTATTTTTGAGACTTAAATGATTAAACTTAAACTATAAACTGGTTATAAAATCGATCCCTGCTAAATTACAAGGAATGTGCACGAAAACAGCTTTTTGTATAAAAATATTTCTTTTTAATGGCTGGAAGTAAACGTGTCCCATTTTCCAATGATATAAAGATACGAATATATATAATCATCAATAATCATAAAAAGAAGTACATAATGCATTATATCGAACCACTTATTATATTCGGATTTTCTGATAGATATTCTTATCTGTCAATTATCCCAATATAGCATGAAACAAATTTTAACTTTCATGATTCTACAGCAAGATATGACATTTCCAGAGAGATAGCCAAAGTCAAAAAATTTGGTAAGTTTCAATATATGCAATATTTTTAATCTATATACTTTAACACAATATTAGAATATTTTTCAACTATGTGTGAATACTGTGAGAATGCGTAAATAATAAAATTAAGTATGTACATACAATATAAGTGATATTTGATGTCGACCGAATTCGTTTGTTTAATTAATGCGCATGGATCATGGAAAGTAAGAAGATATCTGGAGGCAGTGTAATTCCTCATTTCAAACAAAAGACAAATAGAAAGAATGATAAATAGTAACAGATTTAATTGACTATGCCATTTTGTGATTATCTTTTCAAATGAAACGCAATGTATTTCTGAAGTCGTAACATATGTAAAATATAGTAGAATATTATTTCTATAAAATGCTTATAAATAGTACTTTTTTTGGTATAAAATTGACGTTAGAAAAAAACTATAGCAAAAATTTCGCGTCTTGGTAGCCATATATACAATACGACGGACTTCAATCTTTTTCCTTCTTCCTTACGTTTATCCAGGTTATCCAGTATGGATTATACGTCCTCCAGTTATTTCTTAACTTTATATATTAATCACTACATTTGTATGTTTTCGTGAGAAATTTAATTAAGCGCTAGCTTATTGTTGTATTAATTGTAATATAGCTTTCTCATTGATGTATTGTATGATGTACATACGATGCGATGAACCGTATTGTATCCATTTCGTGATATTTAAAGCTCTCAGCTATTTTGACACTCGTCACAGAAAGAAATTGTCTAACGATTTATTACTTTACAAGGTAGGTCATTCCGTTTCGCTATCGGAATATTCTATTTTCGTAGAAGTGCGAGGTTTCTTCGAGTATCTTAATCCTAACATGTCCGCAATCTCCTCAATATGCGACAATACCTGGGATATAATAAAGTTGTGATTAAAATAACAAGATTAATAAAGGTAAAAATAAGGTAAAAATTGCCAACGCTGTTGTTAGTGCGTAATTAATGTCTATTTAACATCAATTAATATACAAATTAAATGTCGCAAAAGTTTCGACCCCGGTTCGGGTCCTCCTCAATGCGTATGTCGAATAAAGATGTAACTATTCTAATGTCAAATTGAGTTCTCCATGTTCAAATAATGTAAGTCATGTAGTTATAAAATGTTGCAGACATGATTGTGGTTGTCATATTGTCAAAGGTGTTAAAATTTTTTAAAAAGTCAAATAAACAGACAGCAGATCTGCAACATTGCAGTGACGAGTCTCATGCTTACTGATGTGGAAATGCACAGAGAGTGATGATAATCATAAAAAAAGTACATAATGCATTATATCGGACCACTTATTACATTCGGATTTTCTGATAGATATTCTTATCTGTCAATTATCCCAATGTAGCATAAAATGAAATAAACAAATTTTAACTTACATGATTCTACAGCAAGATATAACATTTCCAGAGAGATGCCACAACATGTCTGCAACATTTTATAACTACACAACTTACATTTAAATATAGAAAACTCAATTTGACATTAGAGTAGTCACATCTTTATTCGACATACGCATTGAAGAGGATCCGAACCGGGGTCGAAACGTTTGCGACATTTAATTTGTATATTAATTGATGTTAAATAGACATTAATTACGCACTAACAACAGCGTTGGCTCTTATTGGCAATTTTTACCTTATTTATTAATTTATTTACATAGAGCCTTACAATTCTTATATTTATTTTAAAATAACAAGCTTTTCGACCAATATTACTTACATAATCTAATTGTTCCTTTGTATGCGCAGCAGAAAGACAAAATCTAATTCTGCCTTCCATTAATGGCGTTGCTGGGAATCCGACACCAACGGTTGCAATGTTACGGGTTGTCAGAGTACGGATCACTGCACTGTGTTGGATAATGTAGAAAGAGAGAAAGAGAGAGAAAAATAAAATGGCAAATTCGGATTTTAGAAATAATATTTTGACTCACCCGATTTTAGAAAATAAGTAAACTAGCATAGGCACAACGGGCGAATCCTCGTTTCCATAAATTATAACT
Organism: Aphaenogaster rudis; assembly: GCA_003063815.1. Lineage (NCBI taxonomy): Eukaryota > Metazoa > Arthropoda > Insecta > Hymenoptera > Formicidae > Aphaenogaster > Aphaenogaster rudis. Next base: position 8,733 of record NJRL01000851.1, read on the forward strand.
CCGATCTGATTCAATCTGCGTCTGAAGTATCTCGTATTCTTAGCTAACTGTTTAATACGTTTTTCACCAGCATCGGTACCATCTTCTCCTGCAATAATTCGCATTGACGTGATAATTTGTTGCGTAACAGGCGGAGACATCGATGCTGCGTATGTATGCGCGTGACCATATATCCTTATGTGATTTATCAATGCCTGAAACAAACGTCTGATTAAAGTATATAGGTATTAAATATATCAAAGCTGAACAATTATTAAAATATTACTTTCGTTCCAGCTATATATCCACCCGCCGAGCCAAAGCTTTTTGTGAATGTTCCCATGAGTATATCTATTTCGCGCGGGTCAATGCCGTAGTAGTTGCAAACTCCTCTCCCGTGTTTTCCCACGGCTCCTATGCTGTGTGCTTCGTCCACATAAAGATAGGCCTATCCGAGAATAAAAAAAGTTTATATTAATCCTAACAAGAATTTAGGAAATAACAGTTGATGATTACAGTCGAAGTTACTTTTACGGACTTTGTATTTCTTTTTTAACTCTAATATCTCAGGTAAGTGGACGATTGAACCTTCCATAGAATAAACACCCTCAACAATGATAACTATTTTCTTCCAAGGTTTGCCAGTCTCCGGCTGCCCAAAAACAATAGCCTTCTTCAAACATTCTTCTAAGTGCTTAACACCTGTGATAAACCGTGACTTTTTTGTATTTTTAACAGAAGATAGTTATATATTGTAAATAATTATTGCATAATATACGTACTATTATGCTCGAAGATCCGTGTTACTGCACCAGATAGTCGCAGTCCGAGAATAAGCGACGCATGATTCTTCTCATCGCTAAGAACTAGACAATCTTTGCTGACCAAAGAAGGTAGGTTTAAAGAATTCGTGGCAAATCCCATTCCAAATACTATGGCGTCTTCCACTCCCAAAAATTTTGCAGTTAATTTTTCTAGTTCATCGTGTATCGGCATAGTACCTTAGTGCAATAAAAATAATTCGTTTAATTATTTTTCGTTGTATATAATATTGATTTTAAAAAATAAATATAGAGTTTCTTTAATAAATCATAGCGTCATCAAATTAAAAAGAAACAAAAACTTTCAAACAATCAAGTTCGAAGTTCACAATTCGGTATAAAAATTTGTTATCTATAAATTAATTTATGAATAGTGACTAATAAAACCATAATTAAAATTCACTATTCAAATGACAACCATATGGAATGGCAAAATAATACGTCCATATGGTTGTCATATGAATAGTGTACAGGATATTCACTAAATAGATATTAACTGTTTGAGTTTTAAGCGTAATCGAGCGCAATCGTGTTTCTTTGCTTTGTGTTTACTTTATTGAGTTATTTATTTCATAAAAATAAAAAACTGTGATTTAGTAATCACTATATGAGTCTTGACAGTTGCGGTAAAAGCGCAACAATGACGTCAATGACCCTACTATAGGCGTGTTCCAAAATTGACTGCCAGTACTGAAAATCTATAATATACGTAACGTGAACTATAGATTTTCAGTACTGGCAGTCAATTTTGGAACGCGGCCTATGATGCTTGCTTGGCACTTTTCACATTTTTGGAACTGCCTTTAGCAATCCTCAAGCAATTAAACAATTTATCTGTAGTGGACAAATATACGAAAAAAACAAAGCATTTTCCACGAATAAAATTTTTTATTTCGCATATTTTCTCATATAGAAATATATAGTAATAATTTAATTAATCTTTATCAACGTTTCTAAATGTTCTACATGTTTCCATTTATTTATTCAAGAGAAACGCTTAAATAATAATTTACCTAATTCAATACGTGTACTGCAAGTGGCACAACCGAATTTCCTGAGCGTTTCGATGCTCTCGTCGGCGCACTTACCATTCGCTTCGGCGAACCCTAAATAATTGTAAGAGCCCAAATTTATACATTGCGTTTTAGTTCCAGTAAATCTGTCAGGATTAAAAAATTCGGGATTTCATTTCTATTGATACGTGGCAATCGCTTTCGTACGTGGTCAAACTTACTGAAACGTCCATCCATAATCGTGAGTTACCCGATTTTTTAATGTGATTGTTGCACCAGGAACAGAACAAATCGGCCTGTTCCAACAGTCTCTGACTCTTCTGTAAACGTACTTGAGATAAAACTTCTCGAAATTATCATAGAGCGGGGCATATCCCTAAAAACATATTTAATATGAAAAAATATTTAAATGTTGCATGAGAAACAAGATATTGTTCACACAAAATTGATAAATATTGTACAGGAAAATATAATTGTTATATATGTTCACAAAAATCGAAAGATTTTAAACATATAACAAAGATACTAATTTTACTACTTTTAATAAAAATTATTTTCTATATAATAGAACATATAGAATAAATAAAATTCTATAGGATATTTATACATAATATCGTGATTTTTATATGTTACTAATATACAACACTTTTATTTATTCATACGCATTTATTGGAATCTTTTAATATATTACTATTAATGTTGATGTTGAAGTATGTAGCCAAAAATTTAATATGCCTAATCTAAATTTAATGTTTTTATTTTAAATTAATTTTTCTTTACTTTTCATTTTTTTTTATAAGTATATTGCAATTTGTATCAATGTTTAATAAAATATAAATGATCATCGTTGTACCTCTCTATTTTTTTCGGCAATCTTCGGAACAAAGAATAACTGATTAATAAATCCCAGGAACATGAGAATATAGAAACCGAGGTGTGTAAGCGCCGCTGTGATGAATGGAACTTTTTCAAAGGATTCCTTTGACCGTAGTGCTTTTGGTAATTCCGCTTTTGTTGGACCATAGGCAGACTGCAATAAATTTATATACTAAATTGCACAATCTACGAAAATATGATTAATCGATCAAGGAGTCTGTTCAAATTTTCAAGATGTAATGTTTGAAATGTTTATTCGGCGTTTTTCCTTAGAAAAAAATTCCTTGCAAATTTCTTATTTTTTCATATAATCTCATTTAAATTTCTTTGTAAAACTGAAGTGCTTTTATAAAAATTTAAAATAATTAAGTATATTATGTTGCATATATTATCGTATATTCTTAATTTATACCGTCCTCGTTTTTTTTCCAACTTGTATCACAGGATAAAAATCTAGAGTTATCCGTTTCAAACATTAAATTTGAAAGAGTATTGAAAAAAGTGTACAAATTAAGAATTTGCACAGTGCTTCCTCATCAGGAAGTTTTTCTTTATTTCTCCTTTTTTTCGTTTGGCTTCCTCATAGAGGAAGCTTTGTGAATCAACGAAAGTTTGAAGATTACAATTTTATATGAACGTACACACTTCATTACTCGAAAAGTACTTAATAAAAAAATACTTTATTATAGTGTTTTGAAAAGCACTCGAAGCAAGCTGTAAGAATATGTAATAAAAAAGTGGGGTTTCAATAGTAAAAATTGAAAAAAGACCTAAAATAAAAATTTAGAAAAAATTAAAAATTTTATAAATATGAGGAAGCAAAAGATCCCCTTTACCGATCATCATCACCAAATACAATACGAACCTTCCTTTAATAATACTCTACATTTAAAAAAAAAAATTCAGCCCGATATCTCAAAATTTGCGGAAGTTACAGCAACGCACAAACATCATCCACACATGCGCACGCGCCGAGGCACACACGCGCGCGCGCGCGCACACACACGCACGCACGCACGCACGCACGCACGCACGCACGCACACGGACATTTTGTTAAAATATGTTTTTTCGACGTTTTAAAACAATCTAAAAGCTTTAACAAAGAAAACTGGAAAAAAAATCTTTTCACGAAAACAAAGCTTCCTCTATGAGGAAGCAAAAGTAGAGAACTTTCATATATAAAATAGACATTTTATATTGCATAAAATTTTCATCATTTTTTGAGGAAACCATGTTTTTGTAAAAAAAATTTTTTTTTGCCGCTGCCAATGTGTTCAGAATGTTTTAAAACGTCGAAAAATCGCAATTTAAAAAAATGTCCGTATGTGTGTATGTGCCAAATTTCCCGAAATTTCTATAACTCCAGAACTAATCAACCAAATCTTATCGAATTAATATGAAATAGGGGTAGAACAGACTGAAGAATACAATAGAATTTGAAAAATTGCCAATATTTAAGAATTTTAACTTTAAGGGCTATATCTCAAGTCTCAATAATTGAGACTTTTCACAAATTGATGTTTTTTGACAATTTAGTATTAATTATTGGCAACTTTTCTAATTCTATTATATTTTTCAGTCTTTTCTATCCCTATTTCATATACAATTCTTTAAGATTTGGTTGATTAGACCCAGCTTTATAAAGTTTCTATGTATGTACGAATTCTTCGAAATTTCAAATGTGTGTAACATGAGAACTGATCAATCAAATTTTAAAGAATTATATATGAAATAGGGGTAGAAAAGACCTAAGATTACAATAGAATTAGAAAAAACGCAACAATAGTATTTCATGGGTGACGAGGAAATCTATTGTCGTAATTTTACAAATATCGGTTAACTTTAAACCTTAATTTACTCACTATTCATCTCTTTTTAAGGGGGACAGTTAGAACATCTCAAGTCTCAATAATTGAGACTTCAAAAAATGATGTTTTAGGATAATAAAAAAAAGTGTGCAAATTAGAAACTTGCACATTGCTTCCTCATGATTTTAGTTTGCCTAACCATGCTCTTCTTCAGAGCCAGATTGTTTTTAATTTAAAGTCAAATTATTAGTAGCATATATAGATTGGCTTCCTCATAGAGGAAGCTTCTTGAGCGTTAAATGCTAACTCCAATTTTATTTCGCTCAAACAGCTTCCTCTATGAGGAAGCCAATCTATATATGCTACTAATAATTTGACTGTAAATTAAAAACAATCTGGCTCTGAAGAGGAGCGTGGTTAGGCGAACTAAAATCATGAGGAAGTAATGTGCAAGTTTCTAATTTGCACCCTTTTTGCAAGAAGTACTATAAGAAAATAAAATCTGCGTCATAAACATAAAAAAAGTTTTATCACTTAATTTTGAAGAGAAATTCTTTAAAATAAAATACACTTATATTTGTATAAAAATTTAAATGAAACATCTAAGAATATAAAACAAAAGTGTTTTACTTGTTACTAAAAATATAGACTTGCAAAATGAAAACAAAATCTATGGAAAGAAAATTTCGAGGAAAATTCTGACCTAATAAAATTCTTTGTAAATTTTAAAATTTTCTGAGAATTGATTTCTCCAGACAAAACTGATTCCCTGAGAATGACTCCAAACAAATTCCGATAAATTCAATCAAAACTTAATTCATCGAGTTATATCTGTAGTATTTCGATAATATGGAAAGAATGATTAATTTCATGTTATTTGACACATGGAAAGAAAAATCAGATTAGAAATAATGAATTATACAGGGTGTCATAAGTATGTTTGGAAATCTCGTAAGCGTGCTCCTGGATAAAAAACAAGAATAATTCTTCATATGGAAATTAGGCGAAAAATGCTTAGTTTCTGCAATAATGGACAAAACGTAGTTTTAAATATTGACTTTATTTCGTTTATCAAGAATTTTTGTTGTAATTCTGTCGGTTGAATTAATTGCCGATTAAATTAATTTGAAGTCAAAAATTTCAAATTTTCTAGGTTTTCCTAGATAGTAGACACCTTGCTGATATACATATATACCTGTATTATATATTACTTAAAAATAACAGAAGATAACATTAAAAACAACAGAAAAATTAATCCTTTTATATATTTATTATTTTTCGTTTATCAAGGAATTGACATCGCATTATAAATTTCATTCAAAAATATGTGGCAAAAAGTTTCAACGATTAGTAATATTTTTTCGGATACTTCGACCTCGGCGTTCCCGAGATAGAAGGCAAAATAACTAAAAAATACAGTTTTTCGCATTTTTGAAGACGGCGCACCTACGGAAACTTAAAAAAATTGGTTGGTATATTTAGAACAAATTAGGATACGTATTTTAAAAAGATAAAATTCGATGTATAGTTTTTTGTTTTAATGTTATAACGATTTAAAATTTTTCGGAATTTTTTTTACCTTGAAGATGACCTTGAGAAAATCTGAAAAATTAGGATATATTCTAGTGTATGTCCCCTATATATATATATATATATATATATATAGGGATCATACACTCCCATGTAGCACAGCAGCGCGTGC
>NJRL01000854.1:47507-61215 GCA_003063815.1 Aphaenogaster rudis
AAATAGATCCATTAGATATCTAATGGATATCTATCTAAATATCCATTGGATATGACATGGATATCTAATGGATATTAGCTTGGATATCCTGTGGACGTTTATTAGATCTCGTTTTGCGGACATTTGGATATCTATAGCATGTCTAATGGCTGTTTAACAGATATTCGTGGATATCCCTAATATCCATCCAGAATATCGATTGGATATCTAACAGATATTATGTTCTGTGTGGGGCGCTTATTGTCAAATTTTCAATAAAGCATCGAGCAGTATTTCCGTCATTTGTGCTACCATACCCAGGCTTCGGGCGATCTACAATGCTGTCTCTTATACACATCTAGATGTGTATAAGAGACAGGTTCTGTGTGGGGCGCTTATTGTCAAATTTTCAATAAAGCATCGAGCAGTATTTCCGTCATTTGTGCTACCATACCCAGGCTTCGGGCGATCTACAATGCTGTCTCTTATACACATCTAGATGTGTATAAGAGACAGGTTCTGTGTGGGGCGCTTATTGTCAAATTTTCAATAAAGCATCGAGCAGTATTTCCGTCATTTGTGCTACCATACCCAGGCTTCGGGCGATCTACAATGCTGTCTCTTATACACATCTAGATGTGTATAAGAGACAGGTTCTGTGTGGGGCGCTTATTGTCAAATTTTCAATAAAGCATCGAGCAGTATTTCCGTCATTTGTGCTACCATACCCAGGCTTCGGGCGATCTACAATGCTGTCTCTTATACACATCTAGATGTGTATAAGAGACAGGTTCTGTGTGGGGCGCTTATTGTCAAATTTTCAATAAAGCATCGAGCAGTATTTCCGTCATTTGTGCTACCATACCCAGGCTTCGGGCGATCTACAATGCTGTCTCTTATACACATCTAGATGTGTATAAGAGACAGGTTCTGTGTGGGGCGCTTATTGTCAAATTTTCAATAAAGCATCGAGCAGTATTTCCGTCATTTGTGCTACCATACCCAGGCTTCGGGCGATCTACAATGCTGTCTCTTATACACATCTAGATGTGTATAAGAGACAGGTTCTGTGTGGGGCGCTTATTGTCAAATTTTCAATAAAGCATCGAGCAGTATTTCCGTCATTTGTGCTACCATACCCAGGCTTCGGGCGATCTACAATGCTGTCTCTTATACACATCTAGATGTGTATAAGAGACAGGTTCTGTGTGGGGCGCTTATTGTCAAATTTTCAATAAAGCATCGAGCAGTATTTCCGTCATTTGTGCTACCATACCCAGGCTTCGGGCGATCTACAATGCTGTCTCTTATACACATCTAGATGTGTATAAGAGACAGGTTCTGTGTGGGGCGCTTATTGTCAAATTTTCAATAAAGCATCGAGCAGTATTTCCGTCATTTGTGCTACCATACCCAGGCTTCGGGCGATCTACAATGCTGTCTCTTATACACATCTAGATGTGTATAAGAGACAGGTTCTGTGTGGGGCGCTTATTGTCAAATTTTCAATAAAGCATCGAGCAGTATTTCCGTCATTTGTGCTACCATACCCAGGCTTCGGGCGATCTACAATGCTGTCTCTTATACACATCTAGATGTGTATAAGAGACAGGTTCTGTGTGGGGCGCTTATTGTCAAATTTTCAATAAAGCATCGAGCAGTATTTCCGTCATTTGTGCTACCATACCCAGGCTTCGGGCGATCTACAATGCTGTCTCTTATACACATCTAGATGTGTATAAGAGACAGGTTCTGTGTGGGGCGCTTATTGTCAAATTTTCAATAAAGCATCGAGCAGTATTTCCGTCATTTGTGCTACCATACCCAGGCTTCGGGCGATCTACAATGCTGTCTCTTATACACATCTAGATGTGTATAAGAGACAGGTTCTGTGTGGGGCGCTTATTGTCAAATTTTCAATAAAGCATCGAGCAGTATTTCCGTCATTTGTGCTACCATACCCAGGCTTCGGGCGATCTACAATGCTGTCTCTTATACACATCTAGATGTGTATAAGAGACAGGTTCTGTGTGGGGCGCTTATTGTCAAATTTTCAATAAAGCATCGAGCAGTATTTCCGTCATTTGTGCTACCATACCCAGGCTTCGGGCGATCTACAATGCTGTCTCTTATACACATCTAGATGTGTATAAGAGACAGGTTCTGTGTGGGGCGCTTATTGTCAAATTTTCAATAAAGCATCGAGCAGTATTTCCGTCATTTGTGCTACCATACCCAGGCTTCGGGCGATCTACAATGCTGTCTCTTATACACATCTAGATGTGTATAAGAGACAGGTTCTGTGTGGGGCGCTTATTGTCAAATTTTCAATAAAGCATCGAGCAGTATTTCCGTCATTTGTGCTACCATACCCAGGCTTCGGGCGATCTACAATGCTGTCTCTTATACACATCTAGATGTGTATAAGAGACAGGTTCTGTGTGGGGCGCTTATTGTCAAATTTTCAATAAAGCATCGAGCAGTATTTCCGTCATTTGTGCTACCATACCCAGGCTTCGGGCGATCTACAATGCTGTCTCTTATACACATCTAGATGTGTATAAGAGACAGGTTCTGTGTGGGGCGCTTATTGTCAAATTTTCAATAAAGCATCGAGCAGTATTTCCGTCATTTGTGCTACCATACCCAGGCTTCGGGCGATCTACAATGCTGTCTCTTATACACATCTAGATGTGTATAAGAGACAGGTTCTGTGTGGGGCGCTTATTGTCAAATTTTCAATAAAGCATCGAGCAGTATTTCCGTCATTTGTGCTACCATACCCAGGCTTCGGGCGATCTACAATGCTGTCTCTTATACACATCTAGATGTGTATAAGAGACAGGTTCTGTGTGGGGCGCTTATTGTCAAATTTTCAATAAAGCATCGAGCAGTATTTCCGTCATTTGTGCTACCATACCCAGGCTTCGGGCGATCTACAATGCTGTCTCTTATACACATCTAGATGTGTATAAGAGACAGGTTCTGTGTGGGGCGCTTATTGTCAAATTTTCAATAAAGCATCGAGCAGTATTTCCGTCATTTGTGCTACCATACCCAGGCTTCGGGCGATCTACAATGCTGTCTCTTATACACATCTAGATGTGTATAAGAGACAGGTTCTGTGTGGGGCGCTTATTGTCAAATTTTCAATAAAGCATCGAGCAGTATTTCCGTCATTTGTGCTACCATACCCAGGCTTCGGGCGATCTACAATGCTGTCTCTTATACACATCTAGATGTGTATAAGAGACAGGTTCTGTGTGGGGCGCTTATTGTCAAATTTTCAATAAAGCATCGAGCAGTATTTCCGTCATTTGTGCTACCATACCCAGGCTTCGGGCGATCTACAATGCTGTCTCTTATACACATCTAGATGTGTATAAGAGACAGGTTCTGTGTGGGGCGCTTATTGTCAAATTTTCAATAAAGCATCGAGCAGTATTTCCGTCATTTGTGCTACCATACCCAGGCTTCGGGCGATCTACAATGCTGTCTCTTATACACATCTAGATGTGTATAAGAGACAGGTTCTGTGTGGGGCGCTTATTGTCAAATTTTCAATAAAGCATCGAGCAGTATTTCCGTCATTTGTGCTACCATACCCAGGCTTCGGGCGATCTACAATGCTGTCTCTTATACACATCTAGATGTGTATAAGAGACAGGTTCTGTGTGGGGCGCTTATTGTCAAATTTTCAATAAAGCATCGAGCAGTATTTCCGTCATTTGTGCTACCATACCCAGGCTTCGGGCGATCTACAATGCTGTCTCTTATACACATCTAGATGTGTATAAGAGACAGGTTCTGTGTGGGGCGCTTATTGTCAAATTTTCAATAAAGCATCGAGCAGTATTTCCGTCATTTGTGCTACCATACCCAGGCTTCGGGCGATCTACAATGCTGTCTCTTATACACATCTAGATGTGTATAAGAGACAGGTTCTGTGTGGGGCGCTTATTGTCAAATTTTCAATAAAGCATCGAGCAGTATTTCCGTCATTTGTGCTACCATACCCAGGCTTCGGGCGATCTACAATGCTGTCTCTTATACACATCTAGATGTGTATAAGAGACAGGTTCTGTGTGGGGCGCTTATTGTCAAATTTTCAATAAAGCATCGAGCAGTATTTCCGTCATTTGTGCTACCATACCCAGGCTTCGGGCGATCTACAATGCTGTCTCTTATACACATCTAGATGTGTATAAGAGACAGGTTCTGTGTGGGGCGCTTATTGTCAAATTTTCAATAAAGCATCGAGCAGTATTTCCGTCATTTGTGCTACCATACCCAGGCTTCGGGCGATCTACAATGCTGTCTCTTATACACATCTAGATGTGTATAAGAGACAGGTTCTGTGTGGGGCGCTTATTGTCAAATTTTCAATAAAGCATCGAGCAGTATTTCCGTCATTTGTGCTACCATACCCAGGCTTCGGGCGATCTACAATGCTGTCTCTTATACACATCTAGATGTGTATAAGAGACAGGTTCTGTGTGGGGCGCTTATTGTCAAATTTTCAATAAAGCATCGAGCAGTATTTCCGTCATTTGTGCTACCATACCCAGGCTTCGGGCGATCTACAATGCTGTCTCTTATACACATCTAGATGTGTATAAGAGACAGGTTCTGTGTGGGGCGCTTATTGTCAAATTTTCAATAAAGCATCGAGCAGTATTTCCGTCATTTGTGCTACCATACCCAGGCTTCGGGCGATCTACAATGCTGTCTCTTATACACATCTAGATGTGTATAAGAGACAGGTTCTGTGTGGGGCGCTTATTGTCAAATTTTCAATAAAGCATCGAGCAGTATTTCCGTCATTTGTGCTACCATACCCAGGCTTCGGGCGATCTACAATGCTGTCTCTTATACACATCTAGATGTGTATAAGAGACAGGTTCTGTGTGGGGCGCTTATTGTCAAATTTTCAATAAAGCATCGAGCAGTATTTCCGTCATTTGTGCTACCATACCCAGGCTTCGGGCGATCTACAATGCTGTCTCTTATACACATCTAGATGTGTATAAGAGACAGGTTCTGTGTGGGGCGCTTATTGTCAAATTTTCAATAAAGCATCGAGCAGTATTTCCGTCATTTGTGCTACCATACCCAGGCTTCGGGCGATCTACAATGCTGTCTCTTATACACATCTAGATGTGTATAAGAGACAGGTTCTGTGTGGGGCGCTTATTGTCAAATTTTCAATAAAGCATCGAGCAGTATTTCCGTCATTTGTGCTACCATACCCAGGCTTCGGGCGATCTACAATGCTGTCTCTTATACACATCTAGATGTGTATAAGAGACAGGTTCTGTGTGGGGCGCTTATTGTCAAATTTTCAATAAAGCATCGAGCAGTATTTCCGTCATTTGTGCTACCATACCCAGGCTTCGGGCGATCTACAATGCTGTCTCTTATACACATCTAGATGTGTATAAGAGACAGGTTCTGTGTGGGGCGCTTATTGTCAAATTTTCAATAAAGCATCGAGCAGTATTTCCGTCATTTGTGCTACCATACCCAGGCTTCGGGCGATCTACAATGCTGTCTCTTATACACATCTAGATGTGTATAAGAGACAGGTTCTGTGTGGGGCGCTTATTGTCAAATTTTCAATAAAGCATCGAGCAGTATTTCCGTCATTTGTGCTACCATACCCAGGCTTCGGGCGATCTACAATGCTGTCTCTTATACACATCTAGATGTGTATAAGAGACAGGTTCTGTGTGGGGCGCTTATTGTCAAATTTTCAATAAAGCATCGAGCAGTATTTCCGTCATTTGTGCTACCATACCCAGGCTTCGGGCGATCTACAATGCTGTCTCTTATACACATCTAGATGTGTATAAGAGACAGGTTCTGTGTGGGGCGCTTATTGTCAAATTTTCAATAAAGCATCGAGCAGTATTTCCGTCATTTGTGCTACCATACCCAGGCTTCGGGCGATCTACAATGCTGTCTCTTATACACATCTAGATGTGTATAAGAGACAGGTTCTGTGTGGGGCGCTTATTGTCAAATTTTCAATAAAGCATCGAGCAGTATTTCCGTCATTTGTGCTACCATACCCAGGCTTCGGGCGATCTACAATGCTGTCTCTTATACACATCTAGATGTGTATAAGAGACAGGTTCTGTGTGGGGCGCTTATTGTCAAATTTTCAATAAAGCATCGAGCAGTATTTCCGTCATTTGTGCTACCATACCCAGGCTTCGGGCGATCTACAATGCTGTCTCTTATACACATCTAGATGTGTATAAGAGACAGGTTCTGTGTGGGGCGCTTATTGTCAAATTTTCAATAAAGCATCGAGCAGTATTTCCGTCATTTGTGCTACCATACCCAGGCTTCGGGCGATCTACAATGCTGTCTCTTATACACATCTAGATGTGTATAAGAGACAGGTTCTGTGTGGGGCGCTTATTGTCAAATTTTCAATAAAGCATCGAGCAGTATTTCCGTCATTTGTGCTACCATACCCAGGCTTCGGGCGATCTACAATGCTGTCTCTTATACACATCTAGATGTGTATAAGAGACAGGTTCTGTGTGGGGCGCTTATTGTCAAATTTTCAATAAAGCATCGAGCAGTATTTCCGTCATTTGTGCTACCATACCCAGGCTTCGGGCGATCTACAATGCTGTCTCTTATACACATCTAGATGTGTATAAGAGACAGGTTCTGTGTGGGGCGCTTATTGTCAAATTTTCAATAAAGCATCGAGCAGTATTTCCGTCATTTGTGCTACCATACCCAGGCTTCGGGCGATCTACAATGCTGTCTCTTATACACATCTAGATGTGTATAAGAGACAGGTTCTGTGTGGGGCGCTTATTGTCAAATTTTCAATAAAGCATCGAGCAGTATTTCCGTCATTTGTGCTACCATACCCAGGCTTCGGGCGATCTACAATGCTGTCTCTTATACACATCTAGATGTGTATAAGAGACAGGTTCTGTGTGGGGCGCTTATTGTCAAATTTTCAATAAAGCATCGAGCAGTATTTCCGTCATTTGTGCTACCATACCCAGGCTTCGGGCGATCTACAATGCTGTCTCTTATACACATCTAGATGTGTATAAGAGACAGGTTCTGTGTGGGGCGCTTATTGTCAAATTTTCAATAAAGCATCGAGCAGTATTTCCGTCATTTGTGCTACCATACCCAGGCTTCGGGCGATCTACAATGCTGTCTCTTATACACATCTAGATGTGTATAAGAGACAGGTTCTGTGTGGGGCGCTTATTGTCAAATTTTCAATAAAGCATCGAGCAGTATTTCCGTCATTTGTGCTACCATACCCAGGCTTCGGGCGATCTACAATGCTGTCTCTTATACACATCTAGATGTGTATAAGAGACAGGTTCTGTGTGGGGCGCTTATTGTCAAATTTTCAATAAAGCATCGAGCAGTATTTCCGTCATTTGTGCTACCATACCCAGGCTTCGGGCGATCTACAATGCTGTCTCTTATACACATCTAGATGTGTATAAGAGACAGGTTCTGTGTGGGGCGCTTATTGTCAAATTTTCAATAAAGCATCGAGCAGTATTTCCGTCATTTGTGCTACCATACCCAGGCTTCGGGCGATCTACAATGCTGTCTCTTATACACATCTAGATGTGTATAAGAGACAGGTTCTGTGTGGGGCGCTTATTGTCAAATTTTCAATAAAGCATCGAGCAGTATTTCCGTCATTTGTGCTACCATACCCAGGCTTCGGGCGATCTACAATGCTGTCTCTTATACACATCTAGATGTGTATAAGAGACAGGTTCTGTGTGGGGCGCTTATTGTCAAATTTTCAAAAAAGCGTCGAGCAGTATTTCCGTCGTTTGTGCTACCATACCCAGGCTTCGGGCGATCTACAATGAGCCCCAATTCTGATCTTAAGCTTTTTTGAATATCTGATTTGCGTTGGCTAACTAGCTTTTTTTCGTTTTCCGTTCGTGCTTGCCACTTTTTGAGGCTGAGTTTATAAGAGAGATGCAATAAGCACTCAAACAAACGAATCCACGCGTGCAACGTGGACATTCCGAAGCGTAAATTTTTTCATTTATCTCTCTTTTCAGGACTTTATCGATGTCATTAAAATCTTTTGAGGTAGCACCGCATAGATAGCACTTTAAAGTAGAACTTGTAGACGTGATAGCATTACATACTTTTCCGTCAATCATAGTAAATAGCATTTGATAATGAACTGTTATTTCTGTGCCATCTATTACGATTTTTAACGGTACTAGTGACGTAATCTGTTGCTCGATAAACACCATTTCATTAACAATAGATTTCGTATTTTCTGGAGGAAAATACGGCGGTTCTTGGTGCCTAATAATAATTATTTTTGTGAAGAACTGCGGCGCGCAGTTCGCATGAGCACGAATATTCACAAAAATAATTATATTAGGCACCAAGAACCGCCGCGACCGAAAATGGCATTTCTCATATTTATATTTGTTTAATATCATCGGTCTTATTCTTAATTTAATTTTATAATTTATGTAATTCTTATTTATAAACTAACTTTGTACTTTCAAAACATGTGTGATACATATGTTACAGTTAAAATCCGAAATCCATCAAAAATCGATTCAACTAGTCAAAATTAGTTCTAACAAAATTTTTTCATTAATTAAATCTTAATTAGTTAAATTTCTAATTTAGTACACAGTTAATTGTAGACTTAACTTATAGTTAAAACCAGTATTTTTTTACGAAAGACTTATTAAAACAATTATTTTGATTAGTTAAATCGGATTTCGACTGCAACATGTATATTTTAAATTCAGCTATTACTCGTTGCTGTTTTTTTCTTGCCTGTTTCTCTATCAAGGGATCCGGGGGCCTATTCCGTATCTCTTAAAAGAGTGAAAATGTGAAAAGTGAGCGAATTCACTAGGTTTTGAGCAATTTCATTGATAAAAACCTAGTAAATTCGCTCACTTTTCGCATTTTCACTTTTTTAAGAGATACGGAATAGGCCTCCAGGTCTTTATAGCTGAACTAGTGCAGCCAGTTCAGCTATAAAGAACAGACCCATGAATAAAATCATAACATGTGGCTATATTTGTACACATTTTTGTTTTTTCTACGATAAAAGATGAACTTAATGAATATTAAGATTTTATGTATTCGATGTATACATCGCGGTGTTAAGCAAATTTGTAACAATTTTGTAAGAATTACTATGTAATTATTTTAGGAACACATTTTATTTATTTCTTTCATTAGTTTAACCTCTTCGTGCCTCCGGGACATATATGTCCTACCTACGTAAAAATTTATAACTTTTTCAAATAATAACCTTTTGATAAGCGGCTTGGCTTATTTTATTCATGGGAGTCAATACTATTCGGAAAGAAATTATGAAGCATGTTATTCAATTTTTATTATGAAAAAATGGGTCAAATTTTAAGCAAAAATGGAATTTTGGTGTAAAAAATGTTAGTAGTTCAATCACCAACTTCTAAGACGGAATAAATCCAGATAAGTTGATTTTTAGGGTTTTTGGGGAAGTTGCTGATCAAGAATCTGGTATCAGATTTTTAAAATTAAAAATAGTGGATCCAATATGGCCGACAATAAACGAGAAAATTTCCGTTAAAATTTTTCTTTTTTTTTGGTAAAAAATCTATTATGAACCTGAAAAAGATCCCGTAGTCCTTTTTCTCTTACCGCTCCTGGATTTCCCGGGGGCGTTAAAGGGTTAAAGAAATTGATAATTTGCAACCTAACATTATTTCCATCTTTGTGAATATTAGAGAAAGCGGACGCTTATTCGTTCAAAATATTGTGTTGTAGAGATCGACGAGGTGGTGGATCCTATTATATACTTATTGAGCGACCGAAGTTCCATGGTCAACGGCATCTGCTTGGTTGTCGACGGCGGTTTCTTAGCTGGATAAGCAAAAATTTTTAGAATCTCCTTTAAGAAAGAAAAAGAACTATTATCATGGGTACATTAATTTCTATTCTTAAAATTCAATATTTATGGAAATCAATGAAGTTACGTTATGAATGACAGTAATTATTTTATTGTGAATAAAATAATTTGTATGCTACGCATATAGAACTAATAAAGATTATTGCAATATAATCGTGTATTTCATTGACGTAAGGCTCGAGGGAAACATCGAAAAGGACAGGATGACAAAGAATTCAGGCAAGCTTCGTTTGTTTCAGTTTAATTTTAAAAAATGCTTCTTTTCTTCATCTTCAACTAGGTTCGACAAACAGGCGGCGACAGAGAAAGCCGTAAACGGGCGAGACGACCACTCACGTCGGCGAGTATGTATTTCTTACTCTCGCAAGTATCTTTGAAAATATTCTACTCCGAAATACTAACGCACGTACGTATAATTGTATAATTCGCGAGCTCTCCTCTGCGTGGTTACGCTCGACCTAAAGAACGTGAACGATTCTCTTTCGGCTCCTTATTTGCTCCTACGGTGAACGTAACGTGGAGAAATTGAGAACATGCATGCTGAACGAAACAATACAAATCGAATGCGTTGCACTCTCTTGATCCGTCGCTTCCACATTTTTCTACATATCGAGACGTGTCTCAAATTTATCGGGTGTCCGAAAAAGGTACGCGTGTATATCGTGTCGTCTATCGTGCATTTGATATTACATTTTGATATTTCATAGAAAGTTTAATCAAGCGTGTAATTAAAAGTTTCAATTATACTTGTTCTGATTAATACATCTACGTTGAATTGAAACGTCACAGATAAGAAAAATAAAACATGGCGTACATAAATAACATAGGCCTACAAGGTTTTGTTGTTTGAGAATTAGAAGTGGTTTCTTACATAATTTTGTGCGATAAACACGAATCTAGTCGTAAAAATTGCCTATCACGTCAGGTTTTTGAGATAAATGGGGTAAAATGTCCAAAAAGTGACGATTTTGGCCATATTCATAAAAATATTACAGAGAAAGCAAATTATTTCCAATATTTTGAACGATGGCCTCATATAGTACTATCCTTCCTCTTCAAAATTAATTTTTGTTTGCCAACGTGTGATTTTTTTTCGCCGAGATATACCATTTAGAAGTTATGTACTTTTGAAAGTATAGGAGTAGCCATTTAACAGACTTCAGGAACTGAGCACTAGCACAGGTAAACTGAATATATTTGAAAGAATTTTGAAGGTCGCTGATTTTTTTAAATCTGTCAGATTTATGAAATTCAAAATGGCGGATACTACTATGCTTTCAAAAATTCATAACTTCTAACTGGTATATCTCGACGAAAAAAAATCGTACGTTGGTAAACAAAAATTGATTTTGAAGAGAAAGAATAGTACTATATGAGGTCATCGTTCAAAATATTGGAAATAATTTGCTTTCTCTGTAATATTTTTATGAATATGGCCAAAATCGTCATTTTTGGGCCATTTTACCCCATTTATCTCAAAAACCTGACGTGATAGGCAATTTTTACGGCCAGATTCGTGTTCAGCGCATAAAATTACGTAAGAAACCACTTCTAATTCTCAAACAACTTTTAACATCCTTAATTTTGCCTGTGTAATTCATAATTTATAGCCACGTATAATCTTTTCAACAAAATCGTTTCTGTTTGATTGAGCAACTTTATAAAACGTAGTAGAACTTTCAACGTTGGCTTAACGAATCGTAGAGAAACAAAGAATAAGAATAAATGAATGTAGTATCTTGTATAATTTAGACACGATATTCAGAATTACTTTTATGTAATATATATCAGATTTATAGTAGAGTTTGTATTACATTTCGCAATGTTACACTTAAAAAAACGAAGCTTTATTAAAGATTACGACAAATTTGGTGACCATGAGTCACCTACCTGAATTTGCAAAAATCATTCGTGATTGATTTTAGGAATCGAAACATGTGACATAGGCCAATCTTTAACTGGAAATTAAAAAATTATGAATTTTTCAAATAAAACTTAAGCGTGGAAAGATCAAGTCTGACATTTTTTCGAAGATACGATTTTTTTCAGCACATCTTGCTGCATATAGGTGAAATATCGATACGAAGTGCCGAATGTAAAACGAACTTAATTAGAATGTGTAACATATTTTATCTAATTGCGAGACATGTTGAAACGGACGCCCGATATATTTCTAAAAGCAAATTCGCACGTAGACAGATAGCGAATTTGTTATCATCAAAACGTATTTTACTCGTAATCACTATTAACCGACTTCACCGAATAAAACTTAAACAAGTAACAATATTGCGTTTCGTTATCTCACTAGACATTCCTCGCTCGTCTTAATTACGCTTTCAGAATAACGCAAAAAGACTAAATTTCCTAATGACGCAATTTTTTTTTCCTAACAACGTTAATGTTGCTAGTTTTAATTTCGCAAATTATTGCAGATCAACAAACAGAGTTCTCTCACTGTTTCGCGCTCTCGCTTCTTCTTGTCGCAAATGTGATTAAGTAATTGTTTTATTATCAAATAAGCATTGTCGAATACAATATTGACAATTTTTTCCAAAATTGTTAAAATTGGATAGTCTGTCGTTTTTGGATAAAAATGTAATATATACATATATTGTATATACATACACGTAGAGTAAAATCCAAAAGTTTCCGGCTATAAAAGTTTATATCTTTTTGAAGGATATAAAAAAAGATAATAAAATGGAATAACCATTTTTATTTTTCAATATAATCCCCCTTTATTTCAATACATTTGTTGGATGAATTAATTTTTTTACACCGTTAAAAGAATATTCTAAATTTTTGTTTTTAAAATAGTTTAACATTACGAAGATCACTTCTTTATCACTTACTCTACAGCTTGGACTTGGTTCCTAATAATTATTTTTTATTTTCGATTTGTGTAGAAAAATTTACTAGTAATGAAGAAATGAACAGTGCTAAACCTTTTTAAGGATAAAAATTCACAATATTTTTTAGTGATATAGATAAATTAATTCATCGGTCTAAAAAATATATTAAAATAAAAAGATTTTATCAAAAAATAACAAATTGTTTTATCATCTTTATATCCTTAGATCGGAAACTTTTGGATCTTACTATGTATATATACATACATATATGTATATATATTATATTATATATATTACATTTTTAATATATGTCAATATTAGTGTTCCACATAGTCTTTGTTCGTCTAGCAAGAGCGAGATACAACGAAAAGAAAATGCATTTCGCAGTGCAACGAAGATACATAGAGATTAACCCATTTACATCTCGCTCCAATCGTTAGAGGTTTACTGCGCAAGCAGCATTGCAAAAATTAAATATTTTTAAATTGAATATTATTAAATTAGTTATTAAATTGAATATTTTTATTAAATTGAAGATTAGGAACCAAGTAACTCAAAAGAAATTCTTTCAAATTAATGCCTTTCGTTGGTAAAAAAATTGAAGTATATGTATTGAATTTAAGGGACAAAAAGATAAGAAGTTAAAGAAAACTACTCGAAATGCTGCTTCTTAGCCACTCTGGGAAGAGTTTAGGGGGGAAAAAGATAAAAAAGAAAGGAATTTGCGGATGTATATGGATCAACATTCTCATCTTTCGACTACTGATTATATCCCCAACGTTTTCCTGCCAAGACAGAACGTAAAGATGCAGAAGTACAAATGCAAAGTAATCGAGAAACAGGGCTATACATATTTGTGTCGAACAGACCACATCTCATCTCTTCTCTCTCTCTCTCTCTCTCTCTCTCTCTCTCTCTCTCTCTCTCTCTC
>NJRL01000854.1:61315-74075 GCA_003063815.1 Aphaenogaster rudis
CTATACATATTTGTGTCGAACAGACCACATCTCATCTCTTCTCTCTCTCTCTCTCTCTCTCTCTCTCTCTCTCTCTCTCTCTCTCCCCCCCCCTCTCTCTCTCTCATTCGCATTGATTAAAACGCTTCAACTATAGGTATGGATGTTGTCATTTTTTTATCATATAGTACACAAAGACAAGTTTTACAATATTTATTATTTGTTATCATTCTCGGTGTTGCTGCCCTCTTCGCCACATTTTATCGGACATTTTTTATCTAATCTCTCTCTCTCTCTCTCTCTCTCTCTCTCATTTTCTCACTCTCGCTTTCTCTTTCTCGCTTTTTCTCAAGCATACTTTCACCACGTATTATCGTAATGTTCTTCTTGCTTCAATAGATTATAATAATAATTGTATATACACAAACCATTCGCCTCGGTATACAATTCGATTAGTACACTTAAAATACATCGATCGCGAATTTATCATTGACATTTGCCGTAGTCGTCGTGACATCCTATCGCCAAGGGAGGCCAACGGAGCCACCATTCGTCTCGCGAAAGGGATTCGAGACTCACTGAACGCTCTCTCACATCTATTCGCACATATTCGCGAAAGCTCCCCTAGGCCGGCCGAACAAACGCGTACGATTCGTAACCATGATCCACAATCGCGCAACAAAAAAAAACGCGTACTCTTTCTTTCTCTCTCTCTCTCTCTCTCTCTCTCTCTCTCTCTCTCTTTCTCTCTCTCTTTCTCTATCTCTCAATAATTACAGCTTTTATTCGTGCGACAGTTTGCATACCTTTTCATGAAAAGTTTGAAGCCGCAAGCTCGGATCGCAGAATACGGAAAGCAAATTATCTAGTGTCTTGAAAGCGTCATTAGAGACGCAGTAAATAGAAAAAAAAGAAGTAAATCGTATATAGTTTCGTATCTCTTATCAACAACGTAATAATTTGTGATCAATCGCAAATTTCAGTCAATTGTTATAAAGCTTATTTGCGCCGGAGACGTAGATCACATCATAATGAAATTATACGATTGTAAAAAATCTAAATTTCTAATTTAATTATATAATTATAATTTCCGCCATTCCTTGGTTGGGCTTTGCGCTCGTGCAAACCGCGCAAATTAAAAAAAAGAGGAAAAGAAAGTAACGCGGGGAGGAATAATCGCTGCTCCTCTTCGCGGTGGCATCGATCACCTCGAAAAGATTCTCACTCGACGAATTCGCGATGATCTACGAAGACGAAGCAACGAAGCAATCCAGATCATCGCTACACGTGTCTTTAGTCAGTCATAAACGGGAAAACGCAAGAACTTTTGCTTGCACTGGCAGTGTTTTTTTCTCTCTGTTCATCAAAGTGACAACTCGCACAGAGAGTTTTCTTGATCTAATATGTAATGTGCGCGTGCTCTCAAAGATACTGGTTGAATGGAAAATCGGAGAATCTCCCCTCCATGTATGATTACATGAAATTACAATAGAGTACTCATATCAGGGTTGGTCGGAAAAATCCGGTGGGTGAAAGAAACCATGGTAAATTCCGGTTTTTATTGTCCCGGACTTTATCCAATGGAATAAACTGGCAAAAATTATAAAAATGACTAATATGTAAAATATATTTACATTACTTTAGGCAAAAAGATATTTTTGATTTAACTAGTAAATCATACTAATCACATGGTTCGAAGAAAAACGAAACCAATATAATAATATAAAGTTTTTTAATTCATATTAATATGTAAAAAATATATTTTTGGAAGAAAAACTTTGAAATAAACTATAAATGTTATTAAATTTTATATTAATTTGTAGTTTAAAGAGAAAAACATACAGAACTAAAAATTTTTACCAATATTGATTCGGTTCGCGTTTATCATTTAACATCTTGTAACAAAAAACTAATTTATTTCTTACATCGATTCCTAATCTATTACAGATTTTATTTTGGATAAAAATTGTGGAAAACAATCTCTTTCTCAATTGATGCTGAACTCGCCGGACAGTTATGTAAAATTAGCATGACAAAATTAGGGCTATAGGTCTCGAGCCGCCTGTGAATTAGAATATCGATAAAAAGGTTTTCTATTTATTTTATCGTTCTTAACAGAAAAGATCAGTTTTTGCCGATTTTTTCCCGGAAAATACCGGTTTTTATACCACTGGCATAGACTTTATTCAAAAAATGTGGAATTTTGCCAACCCTGACTCATATCGCATTATAATTATATATTTGAAATTTCATATGTTCATTAGCAACTGAGGTATTACTTTGGGACGTGATAGCAAAACTCGTGTTGCTCCATCGCTTCTAAAACCTTTTGCGAGCCTTAACGAGCCTGTAATAAGTGTATAAGTAATTGTAATATAAGACAATTTCTGGCTGACGCAAAGAGAAGGGAGATTATACATGCACGCGTAAAAAGCGATGATTTATAGCTTCGAGGCCTTCGAGTTTGTTGAAACAATAAACGATGGAGTATGCAGAGATTTCCCCCTCGGTACAGGAGAGATAAGTTTGATAACTAACGTAATGTTAGCTCAGGGAAACTTCTCCCGAGCGATAAATGAGATTTGTTCGAGCAAGAAAGACGACTCGAGGTGGGAAATATCAGGCTTCGGACTCGATTAACGGCGACGTAATTATTATGTCAAGCTGTCGCTGAGAGTGTGAAAAGGTCTCTTTCATGGAGATAGCAATTTTCACCAAATAATAATAAATATTACTAAACTAGTCAGCGTTCTTTTAAAATCTTCGAAAAGATAAAAAGTGTAGTACATTTTGATGTGATTTATTCTTTAGATCACAGCATTAGGAAATTGATCGGTAAAAAGCTTTCAGCAAAAAATTATTTTTATTATGGGGATCTTTCATCTTCGATTTCTTACAACTGATGCAAATCCAAATTCAAATATCTCACAGTTCTCGTAAAATCTTTGCGTCTGAAATCTTCATCATTACGTCGGCTCTTAATCGCTTCGTCTTTCCCGGCTTTGAAGTGATAATGTCGAATTGGGCGAAATTTTTTGTCGTGAAACACAGACGGCGACGCGAGAAAGATTTTTCGACTCGCAATTCGAATTCTTTTAAATTTACTAATTTATTCACATCGATACTGTTCGACATTTCTCATCCTGAACGAAAAGAAATGCAATGATCGGAATACGTGGTTGTGCACGCCGTCGGTGTACGCTGCTTCGTCCTTCATTCGTCGAGAGAATCGCTTCGTCCCGAATAGATTGTTGCGATCTAGGATTCGACTATATGATATACAACTTAATAACAATTAGCAATAGCAGCAGCAGTAGTTGTAACGGTAATAGTCGTAGTAGTAATAGTAATAGTAATAATATGATAGTAGTAATAGTAGTAGTACCCTATGAAAAAAAAAGAAAAAAAAGATACATAGAAAAACACGGTGTCGGTATAATATATCTATATGCATAACTTTTTATCACGTTTTCTCGTTTTCTCCATTTTTCTTCATATTTAATTTACGCGCTTCGTACGATATATTGTACAAGACGTAATGTTAGGAAGAGAACCGAAGCGAGGGAAGGGCGGTGGACAGGAGAGCGCGAAGACAATAAAGGCGGGAACGGATAGATTTTGCTGAATTCTTAACCCGGTAAACATGAACGTTTCGAGCCCCTTCGCCGATCCGTATTCGTATCCTACCCGTTCGCACGCGCCACATAACTATTTGACAGCCAACGTGAAACGGGGTCGTATGCAATCTTCGTAGATGAGATGAACGCGGAAATGGGATCGCCACGTTTCACACGGGATACGAATACGGCATCTCTTCGGGGTAAATGCGACGCGCCGCCTTTTCTCGATGCGATATTCCTCTTTTCTTCATTCGAGCACGCCCGCGCGCATGCACGCACGTTCCTTACTCGCTTTCCTTCCCTATCCATCATTCTTCCTCTCCGCACTCAAATTTCGCACATGATCGACGTACAAGCACACAAACGCATGCATACACCTGTTACAAACACGGAACATACACACGTTAGTAGTAGGGCTGTTCCTCTTGACGACTTCGAAGATTCGAAGCTTCAAAAGAATTTAAAGCTTCGGAATTAACTTCGAAGCTTCAAAGGCACCTTAAACTTCGAAGGTTCGGAGTTAACTTCGAAGCTTCAAATTCTTTCGAAGCTTCGAATCTTCGAAGTTGTCAAAAGTAACAGCCCTAGTTAGTAGAATGAAATCTCGGCAATGTTCATCGACATTCGTTTTCTCTGTATACCGCGCATGATTCGCTACGCGTTGTATCCTCGTTCCATTTTGAGGTCGATTCGCTAGAGAAAAGGAAAATGATAGAGAGAAAACGGTGAGGCCGATGAGCAAAACCGAGCGCGCGGTTAAATCGTTCGCTCTCTTCGTAGGTTCTCGATTAATATTGTTACCGTACAAAAGGGAAGGGCACGAGGGTTTGTCGCGGGGCGAGGAGAGGTCACGTCGATTTTATTAGACAGCGAGTTCATTTCCCGTGTTCACATTTCCGGGCTTGGTCTCGTATACCTCTCATCTTCGTGAAACGCACGATTACGTTAACGGTAATGCGAACCGCGACGATGTATATGTATAATCCATCACACGCGCGACACATTCCACTTGTACAGTACGCCCGATCGATGCCGATGAGATAGAAACGCTCCTCGGAAACTCGCAATCATGTTTCTTCTTCGTCTTATCATCTAACACAACCGAACGAATTGTCCCTAAAAACTAGACGTACTCCCCGCCTCCTCCTTGCGCGCCCATTGTACTACGTTCTGTATGATCGTTTAACTAGAGCTTTTTAGCGAAATGATCACCTTGGTGTCCTACCGCCGTGCCGAAAATCGACGTGAGATCGCTTCAGCGAGACTAAAAAATAAGAACGTCTCTCCGATAAAATTCTCTCGGAAAATAACTCGCAAAGTTACACTTTAATGCTTTGCGACTTTTTCGTTATTCTCTTGGATGCGGATGTTCCCCGAAGTCTACTTTTATCATCGGCCCGACTGGAGCAACGACACCCCGAGTTTAGAACACGAACCATATCGCGTTTCAGTCGAATATGCGAAATTTTAATCGCGGCTGTACTTATTAGGGCTGTTACTTTTAACAACTTCGAAGATTTGAAGCTTCGAAGTTAACTCCGAATCTTCGAAGTTTAAGGTGCCTTCGAAGCTTCGAAGTTAACTCCGAACCTTCGAAGTTTAAGGTATCCTCGAAGCTTCGAAGTTAACTTCGAATTAAAGTTAACTCCAAACCTTCGAAGTTTAGGATACCTTTGAAACTTTGAAGTTAACTTTAATTCGAAGTTAACTTCAAAGCTTCGAAGGTACCTTAAACTTCGAAGGTTCGGAGTTAACTTCGAAGGCACCTTAAACTTCGAAGGTTCGGAGTTAACTTCGAAGCTTTAAATTCTTTCGAAGCTTCGAATCTTCGAAGTTGTCAAAAGTAACAGCTCTAGTATTTATTGGCTTTTCCTCGTAATTGCGCGCTTGATGCTCTTGACATTAACACAAAGCTGTATCTCATTTGTATCTTCTGAAAACATCGTTTTTATTTTGTGCAAAAATTCGTGATAGCTTTACACACGTCAGTTTCTCGATTATCGATGCATCCGATTTATGTACACGTTGCGACTTACACAAAAAAATATTCTACATTTATACAAACGTATTCAGCCCGGTGGAGCAGGATACGATAATAATAGCGCATAATCACATTAGTTTTCGTGACTGCCTCGAAAATCGAACGATAATCTCGCCGAGTCAATTTCATTAATAGATAATTACATAAGCCACTGAGATCGACTTACGCAGCATTAAACAAATTTAAGCTTTTAGAAGTCACAGGACACACGTGAATTTACAAATGGAATATATATACTATTAGCTGAGGAAAATTTATATATATATATATATATATATATATACATACATACATATATATATATATATGTATATATATATATATATATATATATGACGGAATACTATACAATTCTTGATATATCGTTGCAGTTTTCCGTTACGCGTCCGCATTTTGCTACTATCTGACAAAAACGGCTGTCTTTCGGAAACGGTTTAGAAATTATAATCGCGCTATTAAACTTTGAAAAATATGTTTGTTTTATTCGTATCAAAGTACTTTGTTGTTTATATACGCGAATCAGGATTGGTCAGAAAAATCCAGTTGGTGGAAAAAATCATGGTAAATTCCGATTTTTACTGTCCCGGACTTTATCCAATAGAATAAACTGGCAAAAACTAAAAATGACTAATATGTGATACTAAAATATATTTATATAACTTTATGCAAAAAAATATTTTTGCCTTATTTAGTAAATCATACTATTAATCACTATGGCTCAAAAAAAAAACAAAACCAATTATAATAAAGTTTTTAAAAATTCAAATTAATATGTGAAATATATTTTTAAAACAAAAATTTTGAAATAAACTGTAAATGTTATTAAAGAGTGACCGCAAGATGTTCCCCAATTTTTTTGTACTCGAATTTGTGATCATGTTTAGCATCAAATAAAAGATCTTATTAAGCTGATTACAAATATGTCAATGCCAAAGTATACCTCTTTCCCGTTCCCGAGAAAAATCTTTTGAATCAAACATTTTTTAAGGATTAACGGCCGTCTGCTGACCTTTAGAGCCCATTTTCTCGGGAACGGGAAGGGGGTACACTTTGACATCGACATATTTGTAATCAGCTTAACAAAATCTTTCGTTTGATGCTAAACATGACCACAAATTTGAGTACGAAAAAATTGGGGAACATTTATGGGCATTTTTGCGGTCACTCTTTTATATTAATTTGTAGTTTAATGAGAAAAACATAACAGAATTAAAAACTTTTACCAATATTGATTCGGTTCGCGTTTATCATTTAACATCTTGTAACAAAAAACTAATTTATTTCTTACATCGATTCCTAATCTATTACAGATTTTATTTTGGATAAAAATTGTGGAAAACAATCTCTCTCTCAATTGATGCTAAACTCGCCGGACAGTTATGTAAAATTAGCATGACAAAATTAGGACTATAGGTCTCGAGCCACCTGTGAATTAGAATATCGATAAAAAGGTTTTCTATTTATTTTATTGTTCTTAATAGAAGAGACCAATTTTTGCCGGTTTTTTTTCGGAAAATATTGGTTTTTACCACTGGCGTGGACTTTATCCAAAAAATGTGGAATTTTGCCAACCCTGGCATGAATGGCATTTATGCGGTTCGAATTCAGAGGAAGCAAAGTTGGCCAGCTCGACCACAGCTCGTCACTCGTGTTATAAAAACTGTGAATGATCTCCGAAGTACGCTCATGCTGTTTATGTGTATTATGAACAACTGCGAGAATTCATCATCGAAACCGCGTACTGTACATTTGCGATTCGCCACGGAAGAAAAAAAAAAGAAAAAACGATCGCGTTTCGTCATCCTGCGCACAGAGGACGCGAGGGGTTCGGCGATCTTTAAGCGTCGTTACCCTCATCAACATTGCTGCCGAGGGGTGTTCTCCAGACAATACTCGTCTGATCGCGAGAGAGAAATTCCAATAGAATCGACTCACGCGACTGCCGACTCTCCTGAGAATCTTGCGTACCGCAATGAGGAGTGCTTCGTTGCGTCTTGAAGAAACGATAAGCGTTACCGGCCACACGTCTCGTTACTACAGTCCGCCGCAACGCCGTGTTTCCGTTTCTTCGACACGTGCCGTGAGGACCGAGAACGCGTTTCTCTCTTCTTGTCCTTTCGTTTCGTCTTCATTTCGTCCACTCGATATGGAACGGTCATAGTTGTTTTCATCGCCAATCTTTCGTGGATGTCGCACCACCACCGGCACGCGCCAATCTTATCACTGACAATCTTCGCGACGCCGTGACACAGAAAAGTCAGTCACCGTTCGCCGAATGGCCACGCGATATTATGCGCGAATTCACTTCCGGGTTCGTGGTAACGGATGGGAGAGTACCGTGCAGACGGCGGTAATTGCCAGCCGTTGCTCCTGACGAACGGCGTTGCTGGTTATTACGATGACGATGAATCCGCTATTGCTGCTGCTGATAGTGCTGATTCACTTGTTGTGTTGCACGCTTGCCCGCCTGACCATCAGGGTGGGTGGGGCGATTGCCGTCGCATTGGCGCTTCCAAAACAAAAGACACACAAAACAGCGACATTAGCGCGCCACCGTCTTCATCACATAAATGAGCTAAAGGTTCTCCTCCCTTTCTCACTCTTTCTTTTTCTTTTCCGGCGCTCCTTCTCTCGTTTGTTACATCTAGCCTCCCCAGTTTTGCTCTTACCCTTTGCTCCTTTTATCTACAATTTCGTAATATGAGATCGGATAATCGAATGATGTTAGCACACGGCAATAGTGTAATAAGCAAATCGAACAAAATTGATTATTTTTCATGATAAAATGCAATATAGTTTTAATGAGGATATAAATGTTAATAGCAAGTCTTTGAAGAAACAAACTTCATTAAAATATTCGTTGTTCTTTCTATCAATGTCCCTCCCCTCCGAAGACATGTTATATCGTAATCTTTTTCGATAATATTTACGGTCAATATTATCGAACGAAAATGTAATGAAGAATCTTGTGTGTGTGTGTGTGTGCGTGTGCGTGTGCGTGTGTTCTTTGTTTACCGCTAAATTATAATAATACCGCAAAGTTCTTTCGCGTAAGATTCTTAATGACGCGAAGAGATTGACGATATCGACAAACTCATGAGGAGGAATGAACTCGGAGAGAAGGCTCGCACGATGAAAGTTTTCCCCATGATCAGAGTTTTTTCACGATCGGCGTCCTCTACCGTGGCACAGGAGAGAATTTCGCTCCCTCTTTGTCTACTTTTGTCATTTAGAATTAGTGCGATAGCTTTCGGTTACCTGAAAAAAGTCAACGAAAGAACATAAAGCGGAATTTTGATGAATTTCGATACCGAATAGTTTTTGCGTGTCTATGCTTTAATTAGATTATAAAATGTATGTATCAAATGCGCTTGAAAAAAATTTCGACAGCTAAAACGTGCATGTTTACATGCACAGTTATTCAAAAGGATGCCCCCACACAGCACGCACTAAATCAACGTTCAGCTAAAGTATAAAAATGTATCATTGTTTTAAAAAGATACCATTGATTTCCCAGTCAACGTGATAAATAAATATATCTGACTCTTAAGATGTAACTTTTGCGATAGATATCAACACACACTTTGCATTTTGCTCGTTTATCTAAAACATAAGAAATCGCAAGCTTTAAGGCTCCTGGACACTCACCACTACTATCTCAGATTGTGACTTCAGAAGCGAAAAAACACATTTAATAAAAATTCTTGCAAAATATATTAAAATAGAAATGTTTTTCAATAAAACAATATTTGCAATCGGTAGAATAGACTAATAAAATATACTAAAAACTCTCTTTTTGTTTCGGGGAGGAATTAAATCATATACATTATTAATTTGACAGTTGTCATAGCTGTGAACATAGCTCATTTCGTTCTTGGTTAAGCACAATTCAATTCCAGATATGATTATTTACTGATTAACGAAAAGGAGAGTCTTCGGTATATTTTACAAGTCTTCTATCGATTGCAAGTACTATTTTATTGAAAAATATTTCCATTTTAATCTTGCAAGAATTTTTATTATGCATTTTTTCGCTTCTGACGTCACAATCTGAGGGAGTATTAATGAATGGCCAGGAACTTTACGCGTATAACATTCATCAATTGCCTTTTTATACTCTGTTATTTGATTCATTAGTCACTCATATATTATATAAAGTTGTATCTGAAAATGGAACGTTGTTTAGAAAAAGCAAAAGATTCATAATTTATCTCTACCAATATAAATTTGGCAATTTCAGAAACAAATTTATACGAGTTTGATTATATCCTGATATTTCCAAATGGAACGTATTAACGAGAATATGACAATATTGTTGCTCTATATTGGTTCTATAAATCAAGTTTACGTTTCGAGACATTCAAAAGTGGATTAACCAGTTACCAAGCAGAATTGTGCAATAGTCAGGTGGGTCGTCCGGCTATTCTCTGAATCGTTACGCTTTTATTGCGGCTTAGTGTTACATATCTTGAAAGGCAAATGTGAAAGTCTTCTCCATACGGAGAAACATACAACGCGTCCTATTTCTATACTCCGCTTCTTATTTCTTTATAAATTTTATTAACGACCGTTTAATTCGCATCATAATTTTCATATTTTATGTATATTTTTTTAAATGTATATCTATATTTTATTATTAGTTCCATAACATACCATAACATAGATATAATAAAATTTCCCACCATTTTTCACAAATTAAATTTCCTAAACAAAATGAGTTGAAATTTACGGAAAAGTTTTATTTACTATGAAAAATGCCTTTTCTTTAAATATTCTATGTATTAAAAAATAATATCAAAAATTATTTTCTTTTTTGTACGATATATCTGTGTTTGGGCATCCCAATAACATGAAATATAATCGGACTTGAATTTAACAATAAAGAGAATTATTCAAAAATTACTTGTTTATCAAAATCACATGCAATTTCACAATTATGTAGCCGATCAGGCTAACACAAGCCACAGGCAATTAGAGACATATTCTCCAATATAGAAATTATATTTTGCATTGCATACTTTTTAATATTAGTTTGTTAATCACATATTCTAATATAATTTATTAAAAATGATATAATAATTATATTGTGAGAGTGCATTCGACAGCAAGCAGTAGTAACTTCTGATCTTCATTTGGAGAGAATGCTTGTACACTGAGAAAAAAAAGCTGTTGCTTCAATTAAAGTGTTATCACGGGGTGCCAATAACATAAAGTAGTTCATTCAATTGTATTATTATTAGACCCAATGTCTGCATTTTAAACCAATAATTCAATCATTGTTTTAATAATCCAAATATTGGGTCTATTAATAATACAATTGAATAAACTACTTATGTTTTTGGCACCCCGTGATAACACTTTAATTGAAGCAACAGCTTTTTTTTCTCAGTGTATGTAACTCATCGCTAGTTATGGATGTATTCTTGATGTTTCTTTTACTCAATATTCATTTGTGTTATCAATGGCATATACAGGGTGTCTTAATCACAACATCGTTGACATTCTGATAATTTTGAAAACATCCTTTGAAGCAAAAATATTAGGAAAGATTACTTCTCAGAGATTGTCACTTTTTAACTTTGAATATTTTTATGATTAATCTCCAAATTATGTAAAAAGCAAGGTCTTATATACTATTTGCATCTCTAAAATTAAATCTACGAAAAATAATCCATTTTTTAGTCGCTTATAATTCGAAAAATTATTATTATTCATGCTAAGGAATATGCAATTAAAGAATAATGTAATGAGGCATCCTGTATAAAATGTGCATATTGAGAATTCTTTCCAAATGACAAAATGTGTTCCTCCCTCTTTTCTGATCTCCATTTATTCTCAATTAACATAATTAATTAAAGTACCATGCCACGGTATTGCGACACCACCTTCTTACCAAAATTAAGCTTCCATTCAACTAACGCGTACCGATACATAAAACATGATTCTAGCGTTTGCACAAGCATAACACAAATTGCAATCTTAAAATCAGCTTTATCACGCACCGATGAATCGTGAAGAGCTGTGAAATGGTGAGAGCTGTGAAAATGTAGTGATAAAATTGAAAAAAGGAGTTACACCGTCATTAATATATTGCAAATTTTCATACTTAGTATCATAGCCACTGGAGCTCGATATACAAATATAAGTAGAATCGAAAACAGGCTTAGAATGCAATTTTTCCCCAAATGTGCAATATTCATGCAACCGAAAACGAGAGTGTAACAAGCTCTGAATTTTTACCGATACGAAAAAATCTATGAAGTGATTTTAAAATAAGTCGCCAAAAATTTGCAACATATTTGTTAACTATCTGAAGTCGATCTTTCTTTTTCTCTCATAACTCTTTTGATTGTCGATATCCAAACATTTTAAAAACTAACTACAAAGTAAAAATCTGTAAGGCTCATTTGAAAAAAAAACAAGAAAAAAAAACAACCAAATTTTATTATATATTTCTACTCTTAAAACTTGTAATTCCAAGATTATCGATGTTTCAACATTTTCGGTAAGAAAAACTCAAGTTCAAATTAATCGAAGAAAATTGCAAAATTCAGCGATCTACTTTAGCATCATTTCAAATATATAATGAGGACAAAGAAAGTCTTTGTTATCCGTTCTAGTGTCAAAATTTTCCTATTACCTACATTACACTAATACGACCGAAATAACTAACGTTTATGGAAATAGCTAATTGTTTAATTGTGCAGGCTTACGGTATTCTTCATAAACGTCCGCGGATTTCAATAGAGCAAGTTATACCCATTTCGTTTAGCGGATTTAGTCGTTCTATATCGTATAGCAACTCACTTGGACTTGGGCTGCATTTCTCCTACACCGGCTAGTAGCAAATCTCTACGGTGCAACCGCATGCTGACCCTTCGTTCTTGTCCACCCGCACCCGATGCTGAAAGAGAGCATCAGAAAAAACAATGCATGAAAAACCGCAAAAGAAATTCAGCCAACATTCCTACGTGTGTTCTTTCGTATTGTCAACTCGCTGCCATCCTGCCCGTTTCGTAGAACTTTCGCTTTTATGTGATCTTTGTATATATACATATATATATATATATATATTTATATATACAATTATTTTATATATATAAAATGTACATATATATAT
>NJRL01000854.1:75179-87839 GCA_003063815.1 Aphaenogaster rudis
ACACACACACACACACACACACACACACACGCACACAAAAGTTTCCTATCGCCTCTCGACACACATAGCAGGGTTTCAAAGGTTTATATACAAATTCAAAAGCAGTCGTAAGGAAGTAGCAATATTTGTCCGAAACAGTTTCTCAAAAAAATTCCACAACTCGGTTCTTTTATAAATTCTCCGGCAATTCACCGTAAACTTTTGGTCAGTATATTCAATCGTGCAAGTAGCTAATCGTCGAAGAGAAAAACAATAGGTAAAAAGAAGAAAACAGTCGTAGGCAGAGAAGAGCACTCGTTACATTGCAAAGCACACGTTTTTTCACAGTATGTATTGTGTGTTATACCCACCATACGTCAACCTGCAAACTAAAACTACTTTCGAGAGATGACGTAATTTATATCCAAAAACTGTAACAATTACCTGGACGAGTGCGTATTTTAGCCCTAAATAGTATTGCCGCATTACAAAATTTGGTAGTCATTTGGCTATCTAATTTTCATCATCGATATAGATATGCGATATATATTTCTTTCTGTTTGTATTTATATAGAATTTTAAATACATTCCTAGTAATGACAATGATTTATAAACTTAGATTTCAGAAATTAAAAATTCGGCTGACATAATGCAACATATTTAACAAACTCGTTATAATGTATATTTCTAAATGACTTTTGGCTAAATAGATACGTTGATATTTGAAACATACATTTGATCTAATTGTAAAATTATAATTTTACAATTTTTTACTTCTCTAAAATTTTCGTCATATTGCTCAGTTTGAGTTGGGATGTATTACTTTAAATTTTACTAAATCTTAACGATACTTCTTAACTACTGTTGCAATCTTTTGAAACAACAACAGTGATAAACGAAATAAAGTAAATCTCTAGGATCAAGTCTTATTTTTAATCATATGTAGGATATATTCGTCAGGTTGATGCGTCACATTCGTGTTTCAAGAGTGTCATAGAATGAAAAATGACTCGACATCAACCGGGCGTGGGAAATGATGGGTAGTCTTTCACTCTTGGCAATTGAAATGGAAAAATTAATCATTAGAATAAAAAAAAGAAAATAATCGGACAAATATGAACATCAATGTTCAAAAAAATAAATCAAAATAAGAAAATGACACGCTTTCGTGAAGATAGATGATGCGACAAATCCAAAAATTAGTTGAAAAGTAGATTTTTCTCCCTTCTCTTTCTCTTTCGCCGACGAGAATCGTAAAGATCTTCAAGTTATTCGCGTTTGGGTTTTTCCATTCAAGCCAAGTGAGAAATAATTTTGACAAGGATAATCGACAATGTCGTGTGGTGAGATAAATAAAAAGAGACCAGTCCTTGAATGGAAAAACATTTATTTGCTACTTTTTCTTCATTATCATTATCATCATCATCATCATCATCATTATCATCATCATCACCATCATCATCATCACCATCATCATCATCACCATCATCATCATCATCATCATCATCATCATCATCATCATCACCATTATTATCAATAAAAAACAGACTGATTACAGATAGGTATATGATATGAAGACATGTTAGACGAGTGAAGAAAAACGGGGAGAATGGACGATAAAGACGACGCCCGTGGTGATCTAGTGCGTAGGAAGAAGTTGGCAGTGTCATAGCGAGATATTAATAATGATAAATTCTCATTCGAATGTTACGCTTATTGAGAACCAAAATATCCTCCAAGATTACAAAGATCGTGGATAAGTAGCAAACTAGACTTTATCTTCCCTATCTAAGCTTTGGTAACCTTTTCATATCTCTAGACTTCCTTGTGGCATATATGTATATATAATATGTGGAACATTTAAATAAACAAAAAAGGAAAGTCAGACTAATGTGAATTGTGAAAGCCCATCGATTAGTCAACCATCAAACTACTTCTTCCATTTCACTAGAACGTATCGTTAAATGTATTAAAGACTAATACGCGTAATACGCTTAATTAATTATTGAGTAAGCACGTTGATTGAAGCTTCACAATCGTTGCAGGGTACATTTGATCAAATGATGAAAATGTCAATGATTAAAATAAAGGAACACAACATTGTTTTCTTTTTAAATGCTAATTATAATTAACAACGCGTTTAATGCGATCAAAATAAGTAGCGCGATGATTTTTGTTAACGATATCGAATGCGCGCGCGCACAGTACGTTTCATGCTTATTCTCCTACAAATTGTGGGGACTATTTAACACTCCATATTTGGAGTTTGATGATTAATGATAGCAAGAAATCGCAGATTTAATTTTGGATACAATGAAAAGTCAGTCGTGAGACCTATAATCAAGTACGAAAATAATCAACAGTCTTTAGACCATTTTTCATTGCTTGTATTTAGTGAGAATATGCATATGTATATATGTAAAACAGTATATATATATATATTTTTTTTTAATATGTATATATTGAAAAATAGTAGTCGCATATGTCACTGATTGCTATTTTTATAATATACAAAATAGCTAATTAAATGAGTTAGTAGATAACATTTGGTTTTTACTGTTACTGCTTTTAAAACAATGTAAAGTCAATACAAAAACGTAGGATCAGTCGACAAAGAGAATATCAGTTCATTAATCTCTATCTCTTTATCTTATAAATATATAGAAAGGAAAGAACGTAGCTTAATCAGAACTTGAAAGGAACTGTAAAAGGTAAAAAATTAGTCGGTTTTTATCGTTTGATCGTACAGCATCGTAGGTTTTGTGACAAGATAACACAATTACTTATATAGAAAGTGGTTATGCGATATTACGTATCTAAGTTAAAATTAGAACCGATGTCATTCTGCGTAAACAAAAAAGCAGATATTCTGCGTATGATATTAACTTTAATATAACAGGATGACATTGTGAAGTAAGTTTCAAATAAAAGAATAAAAAAAGAGAGGAAATAGTTTAGAGAGCGAATTAAATATTGTGTTATAAAAATGGTCACGACACTGCAAACAAACTTCGAAATATTTTATGATAAGTGTTATCAGTCTATTAACTTTCGGTCAGTCTAAAATAAGATCATCAAGGCGCAGAAATAAATAAGTTATGAAAAATCATTAAAGCCATGTATCCCTATGTTAACATCATTCTTAGTTTATAAACTGCGCTATGCGCAAGCCGTTTCGTTTTACTATCATTTCAAAACCGAATCAATTTCGCTAGATAATAAACGATGATCCGAGAATAAATAATCCAAGAGAAACAAAATGCAAAGAAACGTTACACGGCAAGAAAATCTACTAACATATTCACAAAAAACAGAAAAAAAAGTAAATTTAAGTATATATAGCAACAAACACATCATCGTAAACGAAATCTGCTACAAAAAACATTAGTGTATATACAACCGTGATAATTATTAAAAGTAATTTTAAATAAAATAATTTAAATATTTCGGTAAAATTAAACTTTTTTTTCATTCTTCTTTCTCATTGTATTTTAGTTTCATTATATTGTTACTGCAGTTGCGTCTGCGGTTGTCCAAAAAAAGTATGTATTTATGTACTGCAGTTGCATTTGTGTGGTTGTTAATATATATTAATTACTGTAATTTGGTATGTGGATGCTTATCAACTGTTATCGTAGAGTAGAATCTACACAATAAAGATGAAACAAAACCAATTTTGTCACTATATCATATCCGATAAGAGTACGCGCATTAAAATCTCGCGGTGCACTTCTCGAGAGTTAACAAGCGCATCAATTCTGTGTAAGACCATAAGTATATAAAATTATCAAATCTAATATATGCTTACATGTACGCTACATATGCATGGTAAAAAAACTCGTGCTCGTTTGAGACATTTCATGCCGGCTATTACAATCCGATTTAATTGGCTTCACCTTTATTTGGGGTTTAAAGCTATCTTGTTTGTTCGAAAGTGACCAAGATTTCAATGTGACTGTTTGCATTAATTCGACAGTGTAGAGAATACAAATGTATTCATTATAAATATTATTATATAATATTGTATGAAAAAAAATATATATGCAAATTGCGAAAATACATAGTATAAAAATTACTATTTTTTTCGTAGAAAATATTTTACTTCTAGAGAGTGACTATCGAAATCTTGGTGTAATTTTTACACACGAGAATTATATAAGAGATCGCTCAGTACGTGATGTAAGAGGATGCGTTTGTTTTTCAGAGATCCCATAAAATCTATCCGTTTTTAAATGCAAATGCAGACGAAAATGTCGAGGAGGATACCCTTAAGAATATCCAGGTTACCCTGCGGTTTACCATGAGCCAGAGAATCGCTGGAATTCGTGCCGTGGCTCAGTGCGTCCAGATCGTCTCTGGTTATCCATTCTATGTAGCGTTCACGTTTCTCCGCTTCGGTGGCGTTCTCCAGAGATTGCAAACCATCCGTACGGCCTACGTGCTGCAGATTCTGTAAGTACAGTCTACCAAGTTGGCTAATGGAATATCCGATCTCTAAGCTGTCTTTATTGCCACTCACGGTCTCTTGCGTGGCGACACTCGCTACAGGATCTAGAAGTCTCGATTGCATCAGTTCGGCAACATTGGCAAGACTATCGGATCGCACTGACGGTTCACTCGCGCCTAAATTATTTTGTCTTACATTCCTTTCCGCGGTATCTATGTTTAAAAGATTATTCGAATTTACTGTCATACGAAACGTACTCTCCTCGAGTTGCACGTTTTTGGAACAACTGATGGTGGAATTTTGTATAATGGTAAGATTTGCCTCATCGAAAGAACCGAGATTGAATTGGACGGGAGCACGATCAGTTGGCGCGCTTGGTGCACGCTCAAAAAAATCAACATCTTTCTGATGCCTCTGTAAAAAATACTCGCACTTTTCTTGATCAGTCTGAGGATACTGGCTGTTAATCGGGCGTTCCTCCTGTTTCAAAAGATCCTGACGTTTCTCGCGCTCCCTGGGTAAAAAATGCAGACTTCTGCCGACTCGTTGAAAGAAACTGGGGCGCTTGCGCGCTTTACTCGTCGCCATTAAATTGACGGTCTTTTTCGTCAATTTTTGCGACGAATCGAGACTTCTCTGTTTACCATGGAAAAAGGTTTGCGGCCGCTCTTCCGGCAGAAGATCCAGACTCTTACAATCTGCGGTGGGTAGATCGACACTTCTCTCGAGCGATTCTAAGCTTCTATGCGTTTTCTCCTTGTTACGAAAAGAGAAATTTCTACGTTTGTTAGTGGAAGCTTCCTGCAACAACTCGCTACTGCTTTTCTTAAAGATCTCGCCCTCCTTTTCGAGGAACTCCACGTTTTCCGAGTCACGACGTGTCTCATAAGCCGTAGTGAGGCGTCGTGCACCGCCCATCGGACACTTAAGCTTCTTGTCACCGTCATAGTCAGCACAGTGCTTCTCTTTATCCAGACCACCGAAACAATTCATCGAGCCGCCTGAGGTCGCCGCGGCGTTATCTCTGTCATCCATCATGCGTCGAATGCAATTCGAACTACCTGTCCCTAGATCCTCAAACATCACGACCTCGCGATCTACGTCTTTCTCAGTTTTATGCCCATGAAAAAAATAACTCTGTTTATCGAGCTGACGGGACGCCGTGTTCGGACTCCTCTCGCGCGTTCTACTCATCATCGGCTGATAATAGTCGCGCGACGTGGTCGTGGGATTTAAATCGGCGGTACGATTGGGACCTAATTCCCGGCTATGTCCTAAATTGAGACTGGTCAAGTCTAGAGAAGCCGCCACGTCTGACGGCGGTGGCGGCGCCATTCTATTACCCGGCGTGGTTGACTTGAATGTACTGAATTGACATGGATTTGCCATGCGTGTCGCGGCGATGGCAGTAGCGACGGTCTCATTGCAGCCAGGCGCAGGCTGTTGCGAGTGTCCGACTGTCACATTGCGATGTATTTTTCGTTCGGTAATAGTGAAATTCTGTTGGCTTGCGCAGAATTGTTGGTAGAATTGTATTTTACCTTGAAGATCACTCTTGTCCTGATTGTCCTGGTCGCCACGAGTCTCCATTTCACGTTTCTGCCGGATCGCTCGCAGACTAGCGTTCGGTCCAAGCGTCGGGCCTACTGTCGCTACGGACGCGTTCGGCAAACATTGCCGCGTGTAGGGTCTGAAATTGGAAGAAAACGTGAACTTCACACACAATAAAGGAATAATAGATAATCGCAAAAAAAATGGAATATATTATAAATAAAACTGTATAAACAATTTTAAATCGAGAAATAGGCCAATGACGGTCATAGCGGATCTTAGTGCTCCAATAATATTAATGTGTGACTTTTCTATAAACTGCGCTATCGGTTTTGAAACGCAGCTCTCGAATATCACAACATTAAATTGAAAATCAATTTAATGATACTGATGCTAACAAGCATCTATAAGATTCCCCCCCTTCCCATCCCATTAAGATCCGCTATGACCGTCATTGGCCTATCTCTCGATTTAAAATTGTTTATACATATATCGCTCATTCCACGTCAAACCGAACACTTAATTGTAATTGATGATTCCGATTTTTTTTTAATTTTGCAGACGCATTCTACACATGAAATAATGGAAGTCATGTTTCGCGAAAAAAATTTGCGATTTTTTTAAAGAAGATATGCACGGTTGTAAGTTGCAAGAAATCACAAAAAACGTCGCTCGTGCGAACATTCAAACTACTGTATCGTCGAACCCATTAGTCGTACAAAAAAATGCAAGAGGTCGATTTTGAAGATCTTGAGTCATTCTATGTAGTGGTATATTTAAAATTTGCGTTTGATATTAATAAATTATTATTAATTTGTTTATAAATTTTATTAGCATTTTTCATCATCAACTCACCAACTTAAAATTTTGGAAAAAATATCATCGTGTTCCCACTTCAATTCTAAAGAAACAGTGAAAATTTGAAAATGGAACTCAAACGGGCTCTATATTTAAAAAATTCTTTAAAAGAGTGTGACCGCGCGGCGCGGCGGCTTAACATGTCGCGTACACGCAGAGTACGTTTACAGGGACGATAGGTAAAACGGAAAATGCGTAACACATAAATTAATGAATTAAGAATTTTTTAAATATAGAGCCCGTTTGAGTTCCATTTTCAAATTTTCACTGTTTCTTTAGAATTGAAATGGGAACACGATGATATTTTTTCCAAAATTTTAAGTTGGTGAGTTGATGAAAAATTCTAATAAAATTTATAAACAAATTAATAATAATTTATTAATATCAAACGCAAATTTTAAATATACCACTACATAGAATGACTCAAGATCTTCAAAATCAACCTCTTGCATTTTTTTGTACGACTAATGGGTTCGACGATACAGTAGTTTGAATGTTCGCACAAGCGACGTTTTTTGTGATTTCTTGCAACTTACAACCGAGCATATCTTCTTAAAAAAAAATCGCAAATTTTTTTCGCGAAACATGACTTCCATTATTTCATGTGTAGAATGCGTCTGTAAAATTAAAAAAAATCGGAATCATCAATTACAATTAAGTGTTCGGTTTGACGTGGAATGAGCGATATGCGGTCTTATCCTAATTATTATTTATAAAACTGTATAATATTAAATAAAGTATATTAATGGAATAGGAGATCGCAAGGCAATTTAGCAGGGATTTAAAAAGCTGCAATTCTTCTAATCATTTCTAAAAAAGTTACATTTAGCAAACTTGCCTTGAATGAAAATATAGATATATGATATATCATACATTCAGTCTTCGAGATTTTTAAGTAAAAAATTAAATATCAATGAAAAGAATTTTATTCGTTTTCTATAAAGAATATATTTTATCATTCATATTGCTCGAAGCGGCTGTTTCTCGATTCATTGCCCCAGACGCCAAAAATAGAGTACGCTTGCAAGCAATGAAATGATCATGCTATTTATAAACATGAAAAGGCGGTATGGTGAAGATATCATCACTAATAGTCTGCCAATTTAATACCTAAGAATTTTTCAGAAAAGTAAACATCCTTTAATGACTGAAAAAAAACCATTGACTGACCTTGATCGATGTTCCTGATCATTATTGGTCCCGGAAGGCAGCGCCGCATTAGACGGTTGCGAGTGCATGGGTGCTTGCTGCGCGGAGGGTAACGTTGGTTGTCTCGCGTTACCAAACTTCAGCATATTCCAGTCGAAAACATAGTCATAGGTGAAGCCCTGACCATGGAACAGTGTCCGGAAAAGTTGTCGGAGATGCGAATAATCCGGCCTCTCCTCGAAGCGTAAGTCTCGACAGTACCTTAAATACGACGCGAACTCCACTGCAATAATTAATAAAATATTTACTTCACTATATAAAGTCAAAAAATACGATAGATAAAGATTCTACAAAATGTATATAGTACCATCACAAGATGTCCAAAACTATCAGATATTCCTTCAATGACAGATTCTGTGGTTGATTTAGAGCCAATTTTTGCTTGGTAAAACTGTTAAGGCATCATAATTTTCAAATTATAAACGATTAAAAAAGAACTTTTACGAGCTAAATCTCGAAGAACCAAATGGATTAAAAAATATATAAATTATATTTTTCAATTAATTTTCGATAAAGTTTACTTTAAAATATAGTTAATTATAGTTATAGATGACACAACAAATTAGAAAGTTGCAATAAATCTCAACATTTTCACTAAGAAAATTAATTCTAAATTGGCCAAAGAATCATTAAACGGACATCCAGAGATTTTGAATTACTTTGTATATATAATCAGTGCCATAAAGACTTACCAGGATAACCTTTGCAAAGCTCTTCTACAGGAGTTGACATTTTCTTCTCGGAAATGCGCTCGTACTTTTGTCGTTTCGTTGCCGCTTTCAATCCCTGCCAAGGTAGACTACCCCTATTAAAGTACATGAGGACATAACCCAGAGATTCAAGATCATCCCGTCGCGATTGTTCAATCCCCAAATGTGTATTTATACTCGCGTATCTGTTATCATAATGAATGAATTAGTTAAAATGGTATTATATATAAGGATATAATATCATAAACTATCGATATAATCAACCTGGCAGTTCCCGTCAGATTTTTATTTTCTCGATAGGGTATGTGTTTGTGTGTACGCCCATCGCGATACTTTTTGGCCAATCCAAAATCTATAATGTAGACGAGATTTCCTTTCTTTCCCAGACCCATCAGAAAGTTGTCTGGCTTAATATCACGATGAATAAAATTGCGACTGTGAATGTAATCTGTTCTACTTATCTGTAGAATAGAGAAGTTAAAGCACTGTTATTATAACTGTACATTTATGTTTTATGTGCATGCTTCATGCTTCAAAGATCATATGCAGAGATATAAATAAACTGTTTATTCAATATTTCACTTATTATTGTATGTACTGTACAATACTTGCTAAATTAGTAGCATTATTCCTTTTGTGAAATATAGATTTTTTTTCTAAGTCTAAAAGAATGCAATGTGTTTTGTAAGATAAAATTAAGTAATGCTTGTATCTATTGTTAATTTTTAATCAACATTTTCAATAACATTTAAGAAATATATATATATATATATATATATATATATATGTGCGTTTATATAAATAACTAAATCTATATATAAGTATATATATATATAGATTTAGTTTTTATAAACACATTTAGAAATATTATTGAAAATGTTGATATATGTAATTCTTATAACTGCATAATATAATCGTTAAAACAATATATCTTAAGAAAAAATGTTTATTAAGAATATGAATAATTCTCTTGGCAAGAATATATACAATGATAAATTTTCCTGTAAAATAAAATAATAAATACTGGAATATAATCACAACATGAACTTTGAACATATGGCAAGGCATATAGCGAACACCCTGCACATAACATTGAAGAAGATCCATATAAGAAGATGGAAGTTATCTGTTTAGCCTTTTATCTCAGAGTGCAGCCATGGATACAACATAAATAGAATCTTGACTTGCAATGCATAATGAAATAATTATATCAAACTAAGATTTTAACAATATAAAATGCAGTTTTTATTATCAATCAAAATATCTGTTAAATTAATCATGTAATAACAATGAACAAAGATCGTAAAAAATTTTAAAACATGAAATATTATTCTAACATATTATATATTGTCACAAAAAATAATCATTGATTTGTTATTCATATTCATACAGTACTTGAAATAAATTTTTGTAATAAAAAAAATATTTACCAATTGATCGGCAAGGAGCAGGACCGTTTTCAGAGAAAAACGTCTTGAACAAAAATTAAATAAGTCTTCCAGTGATGGTCCAAGTAACTCCATTACCATCACATTATAGTCACCTTCCGAACCACACCATTTTATGGTTGGTATTCCAACTAAAATATTAAGAGAATGAGATTACATTATTATAATGATATAATATCCTAATAAGGAAAAAATAAATACACTTAAAAGATTATAAAAACACTTGAAAAATTATAATTATAGCATAAACTAATCATATCAGGATATTGTATCTCCTTTGCCTTTCTCCAAAAAGATTACGAAATTGTATCACTAGTGAAAGTAATAAAATAATCACAGTACAAGAATTGTGTGTGTGTGTGTGTGTGTGTGTGTGTGTGTGTGTGTGTGTGTGTTTGTGTTTAATACTACAATATAAATTGCATAATGTATTTTAATAAGATGTAATAATTACAAGATTTATTAGTTTCAAATTAGATATATTTGTACAGTTTTTTTAAGAAGTTGTAAATTTTTATCAATTATAGAATAATTAATTCGATAACCAATTATTAGAATAATTAAATATTTGTTTTCCTAGTTGAAATTTCTGTGCTGTTAAGTTGTTAAATTCGTTTCTTTTTCGATATGTTAACGTTAGGAAAAGATACACAAACAAGTAGATATCAGAGATACACAGGCACGTGTCATACTGGCGTGAAAGAAAAGATATTGGATCAGCTGTCGAATAAACGAGAACACGGATACAGCTCCCAGTATAGAATAAACATTCAATTAATACGCATAGAAATATTGATCTACTTACCACCTCCTTGCATCATCTTGTAAAACTTGGACTCTATATGCAACTGTGGATGTCGTGTTTTTATACATTCTAACTTGATGGCGACTTCTTCACCAGTAGAAATATTGGTACCTGCAAATAATAGAATAAATCCAGAAGGCCTACTTATATATGCATGCACATACACATCCACATGATACAAAAGTAAAGAAGACAAAGAAGACGATTTGAATAGAAGACGAGAATAACAAAATGAGGAGGAGGAAAGTGAGAATAACATACGAGCTGGCGCACGCTTTTCACACTCTCCTGCACGGAATACGTGAAATCCACTATACAGATGAGAAAAAGACAAGATGCGGCGAAGGGGGGAGGGACAGACGGCATCGAGTGGCGAGCTCGAGGAACTCGCGCGGGCAGGCGGCTGGCAAGCGGTGGAGGAGGGGGAAGGAAGGAGGCTTACCTAGGTAAATGTCTCCAAAGGAGCCGCTCCCGATTTTCCGTCCTAGCCGGTATTTGTTACCAACACGTAGCTCCATTGTACACAAACGCGCGCAACGCTCCCCGATGGAAGTATCACGATCGCGGTTACGGTCACGGCAGCGGTGGCGAGGCGACTAATACACACACCAACAGCCTAGCGTAGGATAGGCAGCGCGGTGCAGCAGCAGCAGCAGCTGACCCGACGTGAGCGTGGAGTGATGCGATGCTCGCTCTCGCGCGACGACGGGCGACGCGTGCTGAACTGGCTGGCCGATTCGCTCGCGTTACTGGCTCAACGGCGGTAATACCTCCATGCTCGTCGCACAGGAACCCGGACTGATCGATCTCGAACCTACGGGCATTTCTTCGTGGCTAGTCGCGGTGAACGGAATAGCGCACTTTGTTGCGATGGCGGTCGTGCTGATGGCGGCGGCGCTGCGCTCGCGCCTGTCCGTCGTTTTTGCAGTCGGTTGACGGCACTGCTGCTAGGCACATAGGACAGACAGGTAGGCAAGAAGATAAGCGGAGATAACGGCACCGAAACGTTTAGCTCTCTACGGAGGTGGTCGACCGGTCGTGGCGAAATTCGGTGAATGATACCGCGCGCGGAAATC
The DNA here is from genome assembly GCA_003063815.1 of Aphaenogaster rudis. NCBI lineage: Eukaryota > Metazoa > Arthropoda > Insecta > Hymenoptera > Formicidae > Aphaenogaster > Aphaenogaster rudis. The sequence continues at coordinate 87,263 of NJRL01000854.1, forward strand.
TCGTTGACGGCGCGGCCACGACAACGAGACAGAGAGAAAGATCGAATCAGATCGAATCTTGCGATAAATGTCGATCCGATTGTACGAGCGCGCATAACAACCAATAAGAGCGCGCGTCACAATAGAGCATCTGGGCTGCGTTCAGAAATCCTACTCGATGGGTAAGGCTGGGTCTACAATAGGTGTAGTAAGCTTTAAGCCCTAAGAAATTGACCAATCGCAGTAGAATTTGAGAAGAATAATCGACTGCGATTGGTCAATTTCTTAGGGCTTAAAGCTTACGACACCTAGGTAGCGATCACGTAACTTTTCCCCTAGGGCGGAAACATGAAAAGTGAAAAGATTCATGTAACTATCTCTTTCTATTGATGTTGAATAGAAAGAGATAGTCACTTGAAACTTTTCACTTTTCACGTTTCCGTCCTAGAAGAAAAGTTACGTGATCGCTGCCCTATTGTAGACCCAGTCTAAAGTAACGTTTATTAACCAATCATGATAAAGAAATTTTTGTTCTTTTTGTCCTGATTGGTCAATGAAGGGTGCTTTCTAGCAAGCGACACAAGTCGACACAAACGTC
>NJRL01000855.1:7562-20360 GCA_003063815.1 Aphaenogaster rudis
CCCCTGATTGGTCAAATCCCAACCGCAACTGAGTCGCAACCTGTAGTGTAATACGGGCTTGAGGGCCAATTTCACCAACCACGGTTAACTTAACCGGTCGGTTATTCCATTGGAATTGACCAATCGCATTTGTCGTTAAGCGAAATTAACAAATGCAATTGGTCAATTCCAATGGAATAACCGGCCGGTTAAGTTAATCGTGATTGGTGAAATTGGCCCTCAAGCGTACAGTTTTTTCTCGATCTGGCAGCACTGTTACCATCCGTTATTGCCGATTGTTACTAAACGACGTTTTTGCAAGGTCCTCCAACGTTTTGCAACGTTTTTAAATTTTGTAATCTATTACAATCTGTAAATATATTCTCTCTGCAATTAGATTAAATAGACAATACAAACGTAGTCATGACAGAAGAGTGGCGATTGGATCATCGCGCGAGAAAGAGGATCAAGGAGGTGAAAAAGAAGGCTCGACCAGGTAAAGAAAATGGAACTTGCGATTTATAACCTACGTTACAAAGTGGCAAGTCGTACATACATCGATATTGCCTCTCTTCGTTTTCCATCTAATGTATCCGTTGTACGCAGCATTAAATGCCCAAGCTTGGCGTATAATGGAAAAATCGTGTTCCTCGGCTCCGCATCGATTATTTCCAAGAAGAGCGAGAATGAGTTATCGATTACTATTCCTTCGAGACCTTGAATGACGATGATGTAATTTGATTTCCCGATACATAATCTTAATCCACTTATCTTTAATTACATGTATGCATCTTAACTATGATTTATGTCAACTGTGAAATTATTTATCCACAATTATAATATCAATATTATTGTAATTTTATGCAGTTGTATACAAAATGATTAATTTAAATGACAATCGCGAACTAAAGACTCCAATGCCGAAAACTCTTGATATGAATTCCTAACATGTGTGTGTGAACGCTTTTCATAACAAGTATGTACTTTTAGAGCTTGTGGATAAAGCAGCGTGGATCCAGCATGGCTACAGTAAGAATTTTCAAAAGTTTTGGCAATTTCAAGACAATGCTGAACGAATCGATGAATCCACCGTCACTACGGAAGAATTTGTAGAAAAGTATGAAAAACCTTACAAGCCTGTGATAATACGAGGTGTTCAAAATAGCTGGAGAGCACAACACAAATGGACTATAGAGGTTGGTCTTTGTATCATGATTTTATAATATGTACAATTGGATGGATTAATGATATCCATTGCATTTATGCTTGCAAAGATACTTTATAATGTATGACTCACTAGTTTGTTTTGTTCTTTGCAAGTAGTTAAATTACGCGATTGATTATTTAAAAAAAATATATATTTCTTAAATGTTAAAGAATTTGAATCTAAGCAAACTCTCTAAATTTTATTTTTGTACCCGAATGAGAGAAAATGATCCATGTCCTTAATTTCCAAGTTGTAGAAATAAGTTCTAATAACTACCGATTGTCTGATTCGATTCCAGAGGTTAGCAAAGAAATATCGGAATCAAAAGTTTAAATGTGGAGAAGACAATGAAGGATATAGTGTAAAAATGAAGATGAAATACTATGTTCGATATATGTTTAATAATGAAGATGATTCTCCTTTATACATTTTTGATAGTTCGTTTGGTGAACATCCAAGACGAAAAAAATTGTTAGAAGATTATGTAATTCCTAAATACTTTCGGGATGATCTTTTTCATCATGCCGGAGAACATCGAAGACCACCATATCGTTGGTTTGTTATGGGGCCTGCAAGATCTGGTAAATATATCTGATTACTATGCTCACATACGCATCCCTGAATTTTTGAAATATAATTAAAAGGGGAATGATTGTTAAAAAATATATATATATACATATATAAAATTAAAAATTTATATATGTATATAATTAAAAATTATTTTATATAAGATTTTGTTTTCAAAAAAGATTTTAAATATTAAAAAGTTTCTAACATGGTTGTACTTTTTTAAAAACTGGGATAACTTCTAAGGACTTTGTGCACATGTGTTATACACATCAACGATGTGTCTTGTGCGTGTCAGTAGTTAATGATGTACAGAAAGATACATTCTACTGAAAAAAAATTTTAACAGGTACAGGGATACATATAGATCCATTGGGTACCAGTGCATGGAATGCATTAATCTCTGGCCATAAACGCTGGTGTCTGTTTCCTACGCATACTCCTCGTGAACTTCTGAAGGTAACTGCAGCCGAAGGTGGTAAGCAGAGGGACGAAGCTATTACATGGTTTTCCATTGTCTATCCACGCACAAAGCTACCTACTTGGCCAAAAGATTGTCGCCCAATAGAGATTCTGCAGACTCCCGGTGAGACTGTTTTTATTCCTGGCGGATGGTGGCACATCGTATTAAATCTTGACGAAACTATAGCGGTCACGCAGAATTTTTGTTCGCGTACCAATTTCCCGGTAGTTTGGCATAAAACGGTAAGGACTCGATGCAAAATGTAATAATTATGTTACAATTATGAAATATTATCAACACAAGATCATTCGCAAGAGTACTTGGATGTATGCGCACTATGAACATGTAATAATATATAATAATAAATTCATCATAAACAGGTACGAGGAAGACCAAAATTATCACGAAAATGGTTAAAAGTACTCAACGAAAAAGAACCCGAACTGGCAACTTTAGCAGAAACTATAGATGTAAAAGAAGATACCGGTGTTGCCAGTGATTCATCGAGTGGTTCTTCGAGTAGTTCTTCGAGTAGTACCAGTAGTAGTCAATCTGAGGATAGTGAGGATGACAGCGGTCAAGAATCACTTACCGCGCACAAAAAGAAAAAGAGGTAAAATAATATCAAAATCCATATTGAAATGCTGTAATTATTATGCACTATTCCTTTTTCCCCTTTTTTACACAATCGATTTATTTTCCGTGACAATTCTGAATGTAATTAAGGCATAATACTGTTTTTAAATTTTCAGAAGAAAATTGACTAATAACCAACCCTGACAATATCCAGTATTTGGAACCTACAGAGACCTCAGACTGTACAGTATTAACCAACAATTATTGTTTGTACTAAGAATAAATATTATAATTATTATAATTACGATTATATCTTTATGTTCATAACAAAATAAATATCAGATAACATATAGCTTTTCTTTCTATTGGTTAATATTTTATCCAAGCCCTGCATTTAGGCATCTTATGATAATGCACGTAATTCCTATTCCAGACAGGCTTTGTTAATTATGATTCGTCATTTTGTTAATTAAACAACAAATATTCATATATTGTCCTGCAGGTTTTTTTATCTAATATTTATTAAAATTACGATAGAGTCAAAAAATATAAAAACGTTTGGGAAGAGTGTTCTCAACAATATTAAAAAAAGTCTATGCAATAGCAATGTATAAAAAAAAGTACAAACTACTAATGAATGGATCAAGTGCATTATCATTTAAATTAAACTAAAACTATAATTGCAAAGTAAATACAATACGTAGTATACGACACATATATGTTAGCTTTTGAGTGAGTTGCTCCTGTGGAAGGTCCTTGCGTCTCGTTTATAGTAGTTCCACAATTTCACAGTTCCATCGCTTCGTATCGACACGATCACCATGCAAAGCACCAAAGTGGAGTAAACAACATAGAAGCAAATAATAACAAATTAAACATTCATACACACTAGGCTAATAGACTTACATTGTCATAAAACCGACTATTGAATCATTTATCTTTTTGATTTATTGACTAGCAAGAGAATTGATTACACATATTTCATATTGTCTATAGCAAAAGGATGTTAATCGGACGTATGTATGATCTCGTGCATTTAAAATTCATCTTTTCAAGCATAATGTTCAATTTTGAAAATGGCTATGTGTAATATTGCAGTGACAATTAAATTATGTTGACATGAATTGCAGAAATAACGCAAACGTAAATATAAATACCAAGTTTACGAAATGTAATCGCATATCTTTATATTCGACTTTAAGTATTAGTACTGCATGATGTATAGTGCTACGTAAAATGTACGGTAACATTCGATAAATGTTATACAAGTGTGACAAATAATGCAGCCTTACCGCCACATTATATGTAAAATATTAAAAATGTTCAACTATAGGTAAGCACATGCGCATTATCACAAAAATATAAGATAAATGCACAAACAAAAAGCAAATAAAGTTAAAGGGAAACTGTGGAGATAGACATAGATAATGAGGAATCGGGTATACGCCACAGCTTCACCTCCCCAGAGCTGAAATCAACATCCGAGACGTTATTTTACTCGGAATATCGTATCGCGGACTGCTGAACCAAAGTATGCATATCTGATACACACATATACTAATCTAATAGTCAGTTCGAGGACGGCTATTGCATTATCGAATACTGTTTTCGACACAGAGCTGGATATATATATATATATACAAGTATTAAAACATTTTTAAGGAGTCTCTTACTTGCTCGCTGTAAATATATGCTGCTGATTGGTCGCGATAGCGTTGATAGCAGAAGCGTGTGCTCGCACTTCTCCAATAGGCGTACATTCCCCTAAATGATCTTTAGGAACTGACCATGCCTTGAGTATACCACCGCGACATCCCGAAATCATTATGGAACCGCTATTTATTGTACACAATCCTAAAATCCAATCTTTGTGGGCGTTGTTTAGGGACTGAACTAATTCCATTTTGCTTAGATCCCACCGTTTAATGCACATATCTCTAGAGCCTGAAGATTAATAATAAATAATTCACACGATTATGCAGTAATACACAGACAAAAACGATGTGACGCACCAGAAAATAGTGTTGAGCCGATTGTGGCTAAACATTGAACTCCGTCATAATGTGGTGGCGCTAAACTAACGGACGGTCCGGATATATTAGGCTCGGCGAGAGATATCAGATGATCCTTACTACCCGCTATTACTCTACCGTCCTCAGCAACGGCCAAGCACATAACTGCCGCTGTGTGTGGTGTGCTTAATCTAGCGGTGTACGTCAATTTACGAAGATCCCATATCCTAACTTTATCGCTAGCTGCAGTATATAGTTCCTGCTCGTCCAAGCTGAGCGCTAAATCGTTGATTGTTGTTTCGCCCATGGGAACTTGAAGCATTCTAGATGGAGTCGATAATGCAATAGGGCCAGTTTGAGCTTGACCCGAAGAAAACAACGTTTTTATACAGCTATTGCCAGTTCTTAAATCCCAAACTTTAACGTATGCCGCGGATACGCTAAATAAAAGCTGATGAACAGTGGAATATTTTACGGCCACGACGTTATTAGGATGTCCACTTAGAGTCAAACTTTCAATTCCCGTTTCTAAATCCCATACTTTCACGGTGCGATCTGAAAATTCGCAAAGTAACTTGTTTGTTATTGCGACTATGTACATACATACTTGACCAAATACTTGTCGATATCATTCGACATCTCAATTCATCAAATACCTTTCGAGCCGCTGAAAAGTAAATCCGACGTCACGCATATAGTAAGAACAGCTTTGCTATGTCCTTCCGCAACATGAGAACATTGCAAAATGGCCCGTGGCTGCGCCTGATAGAAGAATCATATCTAACTACTTGGCTCCGAAAGAGAGGCAAAAAGCTTGTTACCTGTTTCCGCTTACCTTGCCCTGATACTGCGAGATAATTCCTTTCATTGGTTGCGGCTCAGACGCGATTAGCTGTCTGCTCGCGGTTAGTCTCGAGAATACGTTTTCTTCGCGGCTATTAAATCGTCTGTACGTAGTCGGTGATCCAGGAGGTGAAGATATATCCGTATGGGCTACCTGCTCCCTAATAGGTGTGTTATGTTAGCGTGTTAGTTAGCCGGCATTTGGCTAATAATCGTGCCGACTTCAAAATTATATTAGACATGCATACGCAGGAAAGGTATAACGAAACATTATATTAAGTTTCCAGTTTATATGTATAGGAGTAGTGCACAATTAAGCACAATTATTATAATTTCAGCCATTATCAAATGCAAATTTCGTACTTAGAAATATGTAAGTAAGGAACAGCCAAAAGGACATCTTTCGACAGCTATCGTTTTTCGCGTCTTATTGAAAATTTTGTCATTTATTCTTTATCCTATATTACAAAAAATATAATTCTTACGTCTATACATATTGAAGATACATGTTCCATATAAATTAATGTCTTTTCTTATTTGCAATTGTTAATAATACGTTAATGTAAATTAAGAGTTAAACAGATAGAAGCGATATATCGTGTCAGATCTATCGTTATATATATATATATATATATATATATTACTGTAAAATCGATCAATATACATGTGTTACTTATATTTGTAGATATATAAATCTAGGTTTATCATTAAAAATATACCATTTGCAAACACAAGATACGGTTATTAAAACGCATATCATATGTGTGTACATATATATAAATGTACGTATGTATGTGTATATCTATTGCCACATAATAAGTTTATATTTTATTTTACATAACTCTTGGAAATGTTTATCGAATATCTTATCTGATAAGCTCAGAGACATTTTATACACATGAAGAATAATATAACAGATACTTCTTGTAACGTAATGCAATTATATGCGTATGTTGTAACAATTCGTATATTGAAATTGTTTCTTTCATTTTGAAATCTGCGACATTTAACATCATTTCATGCTTGCGCTTACTTTGATATACCGCGTGCGCGTGTTCTAATGATTAATTATTATATTCTTAGGCACGAAATACTTGCACTTGATTCCTGTCTCAAACGAAATCAATAAAATAAAATTTATCTCGAGAAAATAAAAGTCTTCAATAGTGCATGGAATAGAACGTCAAGAAAAATGTATACAAGGAATACAAGAACAAGAATGTGCTGCAGGATAATCACTCACATAGAGCCTCCGCCTGGATGAATTGGCCGTCGCAGAGCTCTGGGCGATGTGTTGTCACGACGACTCAAAGTTGGCGATCCACCAGTTACAGTGGCACCGTACTGATTTCTCGTTAACACCAGTCCTCTGATATACATAGAAATAAAAACAAACGTATATTGCAGAACTGTACATTCACATACTACTACAGAAATTACTACCAGGTAAGTTTTCATGGTATGTATCACTTTTCCAAACTAATAGAAACATCAGTCTAAATGGCGTGTGCTTACTTTAGGCTACCTGGTGCACTGGGGACTCTAGTGAGAGGATGATTATGATTTTGATTCTGATCGTCCGCTTTCACATTTTCTGGACTAGCGTGTATACCATAGAGAAGTTCCTGTGGTTGCGTTGTTCTTCTTCTAACTTTACTATTGCGCTGTCTTTCTTCGCCGAGTATAATTTGGCCATAACTTTCACTATTAGGCGACATAAATAAAAATGAAATACATACGATATTAATGCAGAGAATAAATATCGCGGGCAGTCCGTACATAGAAAGAAAAAGATAATCCAATTTGACCATAGAAAAATGTCGTTGAAATCAAAGTGTTAAATTACAAAAAATATAAAGAAAAACTCTCGATAGATGCCATCAAAAAAGACTTGAAGTAAAATACTTGGAAAATTATAAATCGAAAGAACAATATTGTTGCTTGACTTACTTGTCAGGAGAGGAGCTCCTTGAACTGGCTGGGCTATAAGCTGACACGTTATTCTGATTGTTTGTAAGAGATAAAAGATCTCTGTCGCGTAAAACGTGCTCCAGTAATTGATGTTGTACGTCGCTTTCTTGCGCAACTTGATTGAGCCGTGATTCCATATCTCGTACCTCGAGCTGTTTTTGCGCGGCTATGCAGCTTTGCTCCACGGTAAATGCAAGCATTCGTTGAAGTAAGTACTGTGCTTCGTCTACTGTTCGAATTGTAGAGATGAGCGTTTCGACACCGGGTTCACCCTCCGCTTCACCGTCGCCCATTTCAACCATGTCCCGCTGACATTCCGCGATACTATCCTGTACAATTTTACACGTTATAATTATAACTAAAACAATACGATGGCCGTTAAATCGCATTAAACTGTCAGTATTACCTGCAAGTAACTGATTTTACTTTCCACATTATCGATTTCTTCGTCAATATCGGCGGTGTCACCTCTCGCGCTTGTAATTTGACTCCTGTGTTTCTGAAGCCTCTCCAAATCTCTTCCTAATTCTTCCCTTTCTTGAAGTAGTCTTTCCATTTCTCTCTCCGTTTCTGCGGCAGCTTGTTTTGCTAATGCTTGTTTAGCGATTGTTCTCTCGAATGTCTGCCACCTTTGCTTCAATGCTTTAGGATTAAGTGATTTGACTGGTGCACGGCCGGCAGCTTTTTGACTCAATCCTTTATCCCTCTTTCGTAATGCCGTTACTTCCTCTTGTTTACGTCGGAGAACAACTTCCTTCATTCTCTTGTCAGCTTCCAGCGTTCTGATCACGTTTGCATGCCTACGACTTTCCTTACGTAACTGTGCTATTTCTCTATTGCGTCTCAGTTCGTTTTCTTTATGTCGTTGGGCTTCTTCTCGCATTTTATTTAAAAGTTTTACTTTCGCTCTCTTCATTTCCGAAAGCTCATTTCTCAGTCCTCTCAACCTATTTTCATTCTGAGACTGGTTCTTCAATAATCTTGCGTGTTCTTTTTTAGCAGATTGTAGAAGTCGCATCTCTTTTTGCATATTAGCCAGCTTCTTCTCGTACTCGTCGCGTAATTTTTTCACTTTCTCGGTAGGCGGTGTAGGTTGTTGCTGTAAAGACAGCAACACTTTGTCCCTTTCTTCTTGAGTGTCTTTAATACGAGCTTGCAATTGAGACAATTTATCCTCATAATGCTGTTTCATAGTTTGCAAACGTCTCTGAGAGAGCTCAAGCTCTTGTATCAAACGCTGTTTAACATCGATATCGGACGTTAGCGCTTCCAATTCACGACCCATAGCTGCTTCTTCTTCATCTTCTTCTGTAAAAATGACATATAGTATAATAGAAGCGTGATCTTACGTGAGCCATTCCTGCTCCCGAGTGTTTCATTGTAGCCATAAAAGATACTGTATGTACATGTACGCAAATGATACGATATATGTTTAAACGTGCCTTTACGATCGGAATCATCGTCGGAATCATCCTCGCTTACAGAATCCTGTGCATTCTCCGTATCATCAATCTCACCCTCGTCCGTTGATTTGGTAGTGTTACCACCGTGACTGTATTGTTCTTTTAAGGCTCTTAACGCTTCTATTTCTTTCTCGACATCTCTCTTAGCGTCGATCAACACGGACGCAGAATCGGAATGAAACGAACTGTCCCCATATGGATTCGCCGCGTTAACCTAATGAATATTTCATCAATATCGGTCGATTAAGACCTATTACATCTTTTAACATTACAATTCAACATACCTGCATTTGCCTTTTTTTTAATTGCTGGTACATAGCTTCCGCTTCCAATAAACGTGCTCTTAATTCTTCTATTTCTTGAACGTAGCCCTGTATCAAACTAGTCACTTGATCATCACCTTTGCTCGATGCCGCTACCCACTGACCCGCTGCTTTTTCCGCCAACAAGAGAGAATTCTTGGCGGTTAATGCTTCAACCGTTTCCGAAAGTGCTTTCACTCTGGTACGAAGACTTTGTAATTCGCTACTCAACATTTGATTTTCATGCCAGGCGTCGTTAACTCCGTCTTCACCGACGATTCTCTTGCCTGAGAAAAAACAGGACAGACGTAACGTTACGCGTAACATAAAAATAATATTACGATAAGATTCGAACATACCTTGCCTATACTCCATCAATTCCAATTGAAGCTGTTGAATTTCTCTTCGTAACGAAGCGATCGTTCTCGAGCTCTTATCCTGGTTAATAGTAACTTTATTCTTAATATTTCTTGCTCGATTTGCATATTTTAATGTACTTAAAGTTTCCATAAAATCTCTGTCGCTTGGTGATACGCACGCTATCATAACGGTTTGACTATTCCCTGCATAATATATAATGTTGTAAGAATGTGTTGTAAAATAATCTTAATGCCTTATACTTGGAGGCACTTGATAAATGTATATTGTAACTACATATATATAAACTATATGTATAATAAACGTTACCTCCGAGAGAATCTTGAAGTAATCTGGTTAGTTTTGAGTCTCTGTACGGTATGTGTAAGGCTTTCTTTGTTTTATCACCGAGAGCGGAAATGACATTACCCAAAGCCAACTATAAAAAAAGGTAAAAATATAAGATAGGTATGTGAGAGAGAGAGAGAGAGAGAGAGAGAGAGAGAGAGAGAGAGAGAGAGAGAGAGAGAGAGAGAGAGAGAGATACGGAGGGATACTCTTTTTCTATCCCTTTCCTCGAAATCCCGATCTACTCTTACCAATCCACAATTTATAGAAATGCCTTCCTTCGCTCTGTCGCCGGTAGCGCCGGTCCTCTTTAATCTCTCGGAACCGGCCAAATCGACAAAGTGAAATTTCGCGGTTAACGTTTCAAATTCATTTGCTAACTCGACACCGCTTGTGTCGACGTCCGCATCAGGATCCTCGACTTTGATGCATCTTTGCTGTTTGATATATAATGTAAATATCGCGTGCGATCTGGAGGACTGCGTATTCATTTGCGTCGATCCTGTCGTGCGCGATAACGCACCCAATCGAAGATACTCCAATGCTTGTTCGGGGTTGGTTACAACGCGTGGTTCTACACCAGCTAGATGTATGTTACCCATTGTATCCTCGTGGATACGCGCACCACCCCTCGGCCCTCCTGGCTCCAACAGATCTTTCAAATCTTCGTTATATAATTCTAAGAATTGTGCCGTAACCTGGTAACAAGAGATGGTCATTAGGACGAGTGAAAGATTGCAAAGACGCGCGAGTTTACTTGCGAGACAAGTTGATTCGACGGACCTTAAACTCCGGGAGCATTTGCGCGCGGTCCCTCGCACGTTCCTGTTTATCCGCTATTCCATCGAAAAGATGTTTAATAGCTCGGGGTATGATCCCGACGATAGTTTGGTCGACCTCTACGTCGAAACCGGTACCCATAGTGTAAGTTTTGCCAGAGCCGGTTTGCCCGTAGGCAAGGACCGTCGCGTTGTAGCCGTCCAACGCGCCTTCCACCAGACGGCTCACGCATGTTTCGTAAATCGCGCTTTGATTCGACTGGGTATCGAACACGTAATCGTACGTAAAGGCCTTGTCGGGTCCGAGAAACACTTGCGGCTCCCCTTGAGGTACCTGAGTACAAATCCTGCACATATCGATCACTTCGCGAGCTACTTGAGGCCTTATTCTGCAACAGACAACCAATATACTCTTGCTATGAAAAATCTTTCCTTTCTTTCCCTTTCTTTCCACATTTACATTTATTTATTTATTTTAGTTTGGCTTTTTTTCTACGTTTGCTAACGACGGCTGCTAACGAACAAGTGCAAATTTGAATGAACGATAATTACGATATACTTGTATCGTAAGTTGCGACAAGAAGGTCGCTTGTAGAGCTCGTATCTCGTACTCGGAAGTTGAAGGTGCGCGTTTCTCTTAGGCGAATGGTAGTCGGTAATTAAGCCTACGCGCTTGTGTCGTAAAAGGAGATACTCGAGGATCGGTCAGACGTTACGTAGAATCCGCTCGAGTCAAGTTTCTCCTTACCTCTCGGTAAGGATCTCTCACTCTTATTTACAAGTCGTATCTCGCGCGCGTTCCACGTACATACCATGTTCTTCGTAATGAACGTAATGAGAAAACTCAAATTCGACATGGTCACGTTATTATCATGATAGCGTCAACGACTCGACTCGGTATTCCAACTTGTTTTGGCGTAAGGTGGGGCGCGGGCGGAGGCATGGCACTTGGCAGTTGGCACGCGCGAGACGCGAGCGTGACGAGAATGATATATGTATGTAGAGGGTAGCGTATCGTTAATCGTAATCGCAACTCTTTATGCCTCGAATTATCTTGTAGTGATTTAGGGAAATGCGCGCGTTCGAATACGTGTAGACGCGGGAATCGGGATCGCCTCCAATGATGTATGTCCACTCTCGACTGACAGTGACAGCGACAGTGACACCGGCGCGTCAGTCGGAGAAGCCTGACAGTGACGCGATAAGAGTCAAAAGCGATTTATATACGATTACTTAATACTTACCGCACGGCAACGCGTACGCTCGAATCGTCCGCCATCTCGCTACTCGCTACGTGCGGCTATTAATCGACTATGCGGGGATCAAGAAGACAGCATTAGCTATATTAGGCTAAAATTAGGCCAAAATGGACCAAAGGCGAAAACGGCCAACGGCTGCAGGCAGTTACGACCCTCCTCCACTGTGCGACAATGTCAAGAACGCCGTTCTTGTGCTCGCGCACGCGTTATCAGGCACAATTATCGTGAAAACTTGACATCTCTCATGGGCGATACACGAGAGACTGTGCGGACTGTGCATCTCTCGTGACGTCCGTGACGAAGTGATCAGCAGAAGCGATTCACTGTACGCGACGGCCGTTTGGTTTGGTGACTAAACTAGTCGCCAAACAATCGCGACAATAGCGTGGGAGCTTGAGCTGCCTTTCGATTGTCTGTCAGTGGCCTGTCTCATCGTTGTTGTTTCGACGTGCAACACCCGTACGTACATATGTACGTGTAGTAAAATTCATTGAGAAAGGCCATGTCGTTACTCGTTATACTCGTTGGTCGTATGCACTGCACTCTGCAGTAGTATGCTGCCGGTGAAGCAATCGTTCGTTAGGAACGATATAGCATAGTTACAGGCACGAATGCAACTGGTAACATATAGAGTTAGAGATATCGAGGTATGTGAGATATCAACATATGGAG